>CAKAOH010039507.1:0-51470 GCA_916701665.1 Sebastiscus tertius
TGTCATTTAGAGCATTTATTTGCAGAAAATGACAACTGGTCAAAATAACCAAAAAGATGCAGTGTTTTCAGATCTGGAATAATGCAAAGAAAACAAGTTCATATTCATTTTTAAACAACACAATACTAATGTTTTAACTTAGGAAGAGTTCAGAAATCAATATTTGGTGGAATAACCCTGATTTACAATCACAGATTTCATGCGTCTTGGCATGCTCTCCACCAGTCTGTCACATTGCTGTTGGGTGACTTTATGCCACTCCTGGCGCAAAAATTCAAGCAGCTGGGCTTTGTTTGAGGGCTTGTGACCATCCATCTTCCTCTTGATCACATTCCAGAGGTTTTCAATGGGATTCAGGTCTGGAGATTGGGCTGGCCATGACAGGGTCCTGATCTGGTGGTCCTTCATCCACACCTTCACTGACCTGGCTGTGTGGCATGGAGCATTGTCCTGCTGGAAAAAAACACTCCTCAGAGTTGGAGAACATTGTCTTTGTCACTTTATGATAATCACATGCAGTTTGGGGCAAGTCATAGTCAAGTCAGCACACTGACACACTGACAGCTGTTGTTGCCTATTGGGCTGCAGTTTGCCATGTTATGATTTGAGTATATTGTTTTATGCTAAATACAGTACCTGTGAAGGTTTCTGGACAATATCTGTCATTGTTTTGTGTTGATAATTGATTTCCAATAATAAATATATACATAAAGCAGCATATCTGCCCACTCCCATGTTGATAAGAGTGTTAAATACTTGACAAATCAATACAAAATAAATAATAAAATAAATAAATAAAGAATGTGCGATTAATTTGTGATATACATATACAATATATATAATAAGATTTTTTTTAGTAAAGCTTTCTCAAAGCCATAAAACCTCAAACACTGAGCCTTTAAACTGTTTAAACTTTCAGTCTCTCAACTAGTTTCAGTATTTCTAAGCTTTCTATCAGTTATTTTTCTCTTTTTGAGAGAAAATTGACTCATAAAATCCCTGTGGTTACGCCTGTGACTCTCCAAACGGTTTCCCCTTTATTACTCAAACCTCCACAATTTCACATTGAAGTTGATGGTTCATTGTTTCCATAAATGTAGCACAGTTTGTTCCAGTCATTCAATTAAAACCATTTACTCCCCCAAGGAATCACAGGAGGCTAAATAGCATACATAAGTTATAAATGTATACGTGACACATAAAGAGAGATTGTTTCACTTGCTTGCAAAATGCTAAATACAGTGAAGTTAGCATCTTTGACAAGAAAGTCTCCATCAGCAGATGGAGGTTTTATCTGCTGATGAGGGCCACAAGATGTGACTGAAAGTGCAGAGAGTCCTAGAACAGAAATTTAAAACCAATTCAAATAAACTTTTGTTCTTGTCAACAAATCCTCAAATGTGTTAGTCCGTCTGTCTAACCTTCCCATTGGTTCCTACTGAAGACGTAAATCTTTAAAAACACAAATATATAGTTTAATTTCTAAAATAAAAGTTGCAGTAATTTCCTAAAACAGCTGCTCACTGTAGTTCTTATCAAACAAACTGGAGGAAATAGTGCATTTGTTGGGGACTATTTTCAGCAGCAGATGAATCCACATTTGGTGCTCTAGTGAGTATTTGTGGCAGCGGGACGGTGTATGTTTGATTGGGTCAAAATAAACTAGTGTGTGTGTTCATGGTGATGAAGGAAGAAGATGTCCCCCAGAGCAACAGTGTGACTCACTGATGTGTTTTAATAGTTGTTGGACAACAATGGAGCTCTACTATGGCACAGAGGAAGAAGATATATCAGACTGTGATACAGACACAATGCTTGTTAGTAGATACATTCACTGTTTGGTTTGAGTGTGAACATGAAGAAACATGCCAAATATCACCAGACTTATCATTGTGTCAGACCGAGACATCTTTGTCCCCCTCCACCCTCCCCTTGTCCCTTTCTCACGTTATCATATGTGGGCCTGCTCTCTCTGAAGCAGTCATATATACTTACTGACACATATATATATACACATTGTATATATAGACTCCGGCCTGTCATCACCAGTGTGCTGTGTAACTCTATATCCCTGAATCTGATCTGCACTTGCCGAAATTCAGCCAATAGCGATGCATGACTGATGAAAAAATTTCCTGCAGCTGAATGACTCCAAATCAGAAATAGTTATCATTTCCCCCTGTAGCCCCAAAAACCAGCAGTATTGAGAATCTTTCCTCTAGTCTGGGTGCCTGGTCTAATAATGTTCAGAAAGAGGCCCAGAAGCTAGGTGTTATTTTTGACCCTGAACTGTCATTTGATGCTCAGGTGACTAAAGTTGTGCAGCCCTGTTTTGCCCAACTGAGACATCTTACTAAGATCAGGTCATTCCTTTCCCCTGCTGATTTAGAAAAGGTCATCCATGTTTTTATCTCCTCCAGACCTGATTATTGCAATGCACTTTATTCTGGTATCAGCAGGCGGAACATCCAAAGACTACAGTTAATACAAAACGCTGCTGCCAGGCTTTTAACTCGTACCAAGAGAAGTGACCACATCACACCGATCCTTGCTGCCCTTCAAAATCAATTTTACAATTGATTTTAAGATTTTATTTTATTTATAGGATATTTTATTTAGATTTTAAGTTCTGGGTGTTAATTGTTTCTATCATGCTTTTATTGGAAAGCACTTTGTAACCTTGTTTTGAAAGGTGCTATACCAGGGCATCGATCACAGGGACGTCCCACACCAACATACATGGACGTACTGAGGAGAGATGCTGGACAGTGCTGGCGAGCTAGCCAGATGTATGGTGGACTGAGACAGCTGGAAGCTCCTCTGGAAAGCCCGTCTGAGGACGACCCAATGACATCAATTCCAATAGTTGTATTATCACTCTTTTACATCCACCACTATTGGTTTTGTGTTATTAGTCCTACCTGTATTAGTTATTACAGCTGCTGGGCTATCATTGTGGCTGCTTCCCTCTCTCTCTCTCTCTCTCTCTCTCTCTCTCTCTATCTATCCCCCGAGCCGGTCTCGACAGATGGCCGCCCACCCTGAACCCGGTTCTGCTCCAGGTTTCTTCCCAGTAATTGTGGAGTTTTTCCTGGCCACAGTGCGCTTGGTGGATCTTGTTGGGTCTCTAAACTATGGTGTACGGTCTAAGACCTGCTCTATATATAAAGTGTCTTGAGATAACTTCTGTTGTGATTTGACGCTTTACAAAAATAAATTGAATTGAATTGAATTGAATACCAATAAAATTATTATTATTATTATGACTGAAGCTCCAGTTACACTGCGCATGTGTTATACCCCAGAGCTCCAAACCGTGTCCCAGCCTCTTTCAATAGGCCTTGCCCAAAACCACATTTTCACCTTCATCTTTCTCTGAACAAACTTTATTGATCTCAGTGGGCAGCAGGAACAGGAAGCAGCAAAGAATATGAAACAATGCAGAGGGAGATCATGTGAAGAACACAAGACATTTCAAAATTAAGTGAGAGGCAGCTTTTAGTTTTAGCCATTCTAGTGTCATGACTGGATGACAGTGTCAGTCTGTTGGTTGGTCCCTCACTTTGGTCCACACTGAAATGTGTCTAACTATTGAAGAGATTGCCATGCTTTTTTTTTTTCAGACATTCATGGTCCCCAGAGGATGATGCCTAATGACTTTTTTTCATTTAGTGCCACCATGAGGTTCACATTTGTGGTTTTGAGTGAAATACTGAACAACTATTGGGTGGATTGTGATGAAATGCGTTTCAGACATTCATGTTCCCCTCAGGAAAAACTAATTTTTGGTGATCCTCTTACTTTTCATCATAGCGCCATCATCAGGTCAACATTTGAATGCGTCCAATACTTTGGTTTATGACCAAATACCTGCAAAATTAATGCCATTCCCATCAGCCTCAGCTGTACTTTGTGTCTACTGATAATCAGCAAATGTTAGCATGCTAACATACTACAGTAGCCTGGCTTTTGATTCAAATGTTTTATTTATTGCAATTTGTATCATTGTTTTTATTGTTTTGAATGCTGTTAATACCGTTTAATCTATCTTATTCTTTGTTGTTTAACTGTTGTTATTTCACTTGTATCATTCTTACTATTCTGTGTGCATTATTCTTTGATTGATTTACTGTTTGTATTTGTACTGTCTTATTATCAGCTTGTCCATCACCTGTAAAGCACTCTGAATTACACTAACCTGTATGATAAATCATGCTACAAACAAAAAGTTGTATTGATTGTTGGTTTAAAACAGCAGTATATCTCAGGTGTTTAGAAGACAAAGTGCCCTTCAGCAACTCTAACTGTTACTTTGGTTGTACTGGCGAGCTCCCATGTCCTGCTCAGACCTACTTGGATCCAGAGATTGGACATCCAGTATGTTTCTAGACTTTGTCGAGTCAGACTGCAGCTCATACAGTCACTGTATGTCTGAAATGCATCTAAAGTCTCTGAATGCTGACCAGTAAAATTATTAAATTTTAACATATTTCTTTGAGTTTCTGATTTAAATCAAAATGTTAACAGTTTTTGTCTGTTTTTCTTTTTTTTTTTTAATTTCCAGATGTGAGAGGTACCTTTTCAAAGCTGGTTAGGATTTTAAATGTCATCCAGTTTTACAAGCAAGTAGACAGTTTCACCTACTATTCCCAGGTTCCCTGAATGCAGCATTTCTCTGCAGGCAGTAGTGAAACTGATTAGACTTCTCTGGGGAGTTCTCTTTTAAAACCTGCAACACGTGTTCTGGGTTTGAACGTTACTACGTTGATTAACTTAAGTATACTGTACTTTAAGTACACGTTTGACATACTTGTACTTTGAGATCTTTGGTTACAAATTTGAATACGTCATTAATGTCATCCCTTCACTTCCTGTGATCTCTCTACTATAAAGGCAGACATTCTTTTTTTCTCAATACAAAACACACAATCAACCTGTACATTATGATGCACTGGTTTACAGTAGATTAAGACACCAAACATTTTACCCAACATGATCAACAACATCATTAAATACTGCTTTAAATGCAGTAGTGGATTGTAACTATTAAGTTACTCAATATTTTGAGGTACTTATACTTTAGTATTTCCATTTTATGCTACTTTATACTTATAGAGTATATAGAGTTTGGAAGCCAGTATTGTACTTTTTACACATCCTGTGCAATGAGTAACTTGATACTTGGAGTATATGTTGTTGATAATACTTTTGAAGTATGACATTTAGTATGACATTTTTAGTACTTCTTTCAGTAGGCCTACTGCTTGTCTTTGACATGTGTTGACTGTACAGTAGCAGGAGGAGTTAGTGTAAAAAAAAGGGTATAATTTTGAGGTGCTTGTGCTTTACTCTATTATTTCCATTTTATTCTCTTTAAACTTGTATGCCATTACATCTCAGAGGGAAATATTGTACTTTTTACTCCACTACATTTATATGACAACATTAAGTTTCAAGTTTTTTATTTCATTAGTAGTCTATGCTCTGTACTTTTACTTGAAACTGAGTATTTTTACACTGTGGTATTGCAACTTTTACTCAAGTAACACCTCTAAATGCAGTTCAAAAATAATAATCAAATAAAGGTTTGAATGAGTCATTCTGTGTGACGTTTGATAGCCTACTTTAATTGTTGATGATACTTTTGAAGTATGACTTTTACTGGAATTTTGTTTTACATTATGGTCATGCTTAAGCAAAACTTCTGAGTACTTCTTCCAGTAGCTTACTGCTCGTCTTTGACATGTGCTGTACAGCAGCAGGAGGACTTGGTGTAAAAAAAGAGGAGCCTAAGTTAAAGTTATGTAAGAAGTGCCCTGGTGGAGCTGAAGTTATGTCAGAGAACAGACTGAACTTTCTGCTCCTCCTAAATTTGAGCAGGGTTTGGTGGAGGAGGAGGAGGTGTCCCATTACACCTCCACTCTGCTGGGCGGAGTCCGCCTCTACTTTGACACGCTGTGATTGGCCAGAGGTCGTGTCACTCAGGTGTTAACCCGCAGGTAATTGGTCAGCAGAGTTCCCCTCCTCTACTTCTCAACTTCGCAGTGTCCATCTGAGAGACAGACACGGGTCCGACTCAACTGTCGTGTGGCGCACTTGTCCAACTTTATCCGGTGTCAGGAGCAGACGTACCGAAGGAGGTTCTCGGTGCAGTTTCAGAGCTTTTCCCCGGTGGAAGTTTGTCACACGAGGAGTCCGAGCCCAAGAACTAGCGGCTCTGAAACTTTGTCCACCTTAGAAGACAGTTTGGGGAGAAAAGAAAGATGGCAGACAGCGAGCATGTCTCCTCCAGCACGCCTATGTTCAGTGAGGAGGTGCACCACTACCAGGCCGAACCGGGACCCGAGCTGGACCAGCCCAAACAGGACGTGTTCAGCGTGGATGACATAGTGGACCTGGTCGGCGGGGCTCAGGACGCTCTGGACCGACACCTAGCTGAAGACAGTGCGCCACACGAGTACACGGAAGAGGGGCCAGTAACGTTACTGGAGCCGGAACCGATGTCACTGCTAGACGCAAGAGAACCTGAACCTGAACCGGAGACTTTGATGCCAGACTCCACCAGCTTCTCTTTTCTTACTGACATCCCGTCTTTAATTGCCGAGGAGCCTGAAGTCGTCGCCCCCAAAGTCGAACCCGAGAGTACACAGATCGACCCGGAGCCAGAACCTGAACCAGAACCAGAACCCGAACCCGAGCCCAAACCTGCCCCGCAGAGCGACGCCCTCCCAGCGGCTGAACCCAGCAGAGCAGCCGCAGCCCCCGCAGAGGCAGCAGAGCAACCTGCGGTGAAAGAGGAAGCACCGGCTCCAGCATCATGTGAGTGTCTTCACTAAAAACAATGATATACATTAATATGGGAGCGAGTTTTAGCCGTTTAAATAGATGAATTAATAAATCTATATTAGTATATTTGAGTGAGATGGAGTGAAACGGGTAATTTTCCATCTTTATCGGTTCATTGCGGTTCATCTGAACCAGGTTAGCATCGTGTGCTCGTCACACGCCGACATGGAGACACATCAGCGGGGCGAAGCGACACATGTGTCGCTTTAACCAATTTTATTCACCTGTAAACGATAAACCATGTTGAAATGTTCCTCCTTATTTATTAACATGAATGTTCCGTCACAGCGAGGCTAGCCGGTTAGCTAGTGATGCTAGTGATGCTAGCCCTGATTCATCTTCACGCTAACCTGCTGTCTGACAGTTGGATGCTCTGAATGGGGAGAAACACATTTTTAAGCAGACATGTGTGTATATAGTTTGATAAATGGAGAAATGTGCGGCCTTTTTGCACATCTTCCCGGTGAATAAGCTACCAGGTTAACCCGGGTTTACTGGGCCCACCTGTTTAGACACATACCCGACAGGAAGCATCATGTGGAGCTGCTGCTGGATGAGGTGGAGCTGTTGCACCATTTTAGCCTTCAACAATGTGTTAACAACTGTCTCCTTTAACCTAATACTATCAGTGGTGTATTTATTACATGTTTCACAAGTAGCGTTGTGTATTTGATGTTCCATCGTTATATTTGTCCTGATTGAGTCAGACTGAGCAGCGCCCATCTGCTCTGCGCCTCCACCCGCTGCGTGCACGCTGTTGCTAACTCTAGTTGCTAGCGGAGTTCCATTATCGGACACGGGCGTTTTTACTTGTTTTTCTGTCGGTTGTAGCCAGACAACAAAGCAAATAACTGTGCTGAAATAGTATCAGGGCGGGTTTGCCTTTTTCCTGAGCTTTGATACCGGGGAGGGTATCAAACGGCCCGATGGTGTGATGTTTCTCTTGTCTTGTGTCAGGTTGACTTCAGTAGGCTAACGTAACAACACACTGGTTTATTTATCTGAAATCTGGGGATTTGAATTAAAATGGCTGTTTTAGACTATGTAAGATGGGGTTTTAAATCATGACGGATGAATTAGGTTAAAAAAAAGATGGCACGTTGGACGAGAGCATGTCCGATAATGGAAGCAAGGAGCCGTTAGCACCGCACGGTGAACCGGAGCTGTAACAGAGATTAGTCACAACAAAGGAATCCGTTCTGCGTCCACTCCCTGTCGGCTTCCTAGCTTTTCCATATTATTACCAGACTAACCTCAGCGCCTTCAATCAGTGTCAGTTCTTCTGCTCTGTTGCCGTCTGTTTTCAGTCACCCCCCCCTCCATCTCCACCCAAACCAACACCCTAAATCAGGAAAACAATGTAGCTCGAGAGGCCTGAGAGCCTCCTCACGTCCTCTTTCTGCTGCTATCACAGCTCTGAAAGATGTTCAAGTGACGTTTCTCTAATGTTTGGACTTGATTTCAGGAATTGTGTATTCTGAGGTGATGCTGTTATTGTTGACGTTTATTGGGATGTGGCAGATAGCAAGTGAACAGGCCTGTCTCGCCTCCTCCAGGCATGGGAAGCAGGCACCAGAGAGGCAGGGTGGGGCTGCTTGGCAAGGCCCACTGATGGAGGTGGATAGACCACGAGCCTCAGTGAAAGGCAGACACAAGTGTGAACAAAAGACAAAAAGAAATCATTCATATTTCCCCACCCTTAAGAATAATTCGAGTCTGAGTTTTCTGTTAATTTTTTTGTAAATTTCCTCTTTTTTTCATGTCTTTAGATGGTCTTCAAGTCTTTCACTAATTTTTTTTTCTTTTTGAAAGTAACTCTTTGTAGACATTTCAGTTGGGATATTTGAATTTGCTTTTTGAATGCTTGTAGTTTTAGACTGTATTTTATTTGGACAAAGTTCATGCACACTCGCTTGTGTTTCAACAACATTTAACATTTGCTTCTTTTATTAAATTTAACAAAGTAGAAATAAATGTTTATATGCCTCAGTAAGGTATTGTAAAAAGTGGAGCTCAGTTGATTTTGATTAATTAGTGAAATCAAACAAAATTATCCACAACTATTTTGACATCGATTACTCATTTAGGTCATATTTCAAGCAATAACAAAAAAACATTTGATGCTTTTCTTGGTTGTACTTTATAGTTATAAAAAATAGTTATTATTTAGTGGTTTGGACTGTTGATTGGCTGTTGCCTTGTGCTGAAGAATATTTGATTTTTCACTGCCTTCTGACATTTTATTAACCAAATTATTAATCAACTAATGGAGAAAATGATTGTCAGATTAATTAATAATGATAATTTGGCACTATTATTGAACATTTTTAATACTAATTAAATTGAATGACTTAATTAAATCAAAGTGCCTTTAGTGCCTTTTTTAAAGCGCTATATAAAATGTATTATTATTATTATTATTATTATTATTATTAAATGTGGCTCAAACTCAGTGTCAAAGACCAGTAACATACTATTGTCTGTGGGGAAAATGCATAGTACTCTGCAGCCAGATATCACCCCTGCACGATTCTTTCCTCTTTGTCTTTAATCCATCGTCTCTTCTCTGAACACGAGTCTGATCCAATGAGTTCTGTTGTGACTTTACATCACACAAATTCACGTCGTCACCCTAAAAAAGGTGTTTGAGGTGAGTCTTTGTCCCCACCCTTGGCCCCGCCCGACAGCGTGACTGACAGTCTGGTTAATCGACGATCACTGCCGGCCTACATCTTATTTTTGGGTCACCTACATCCGTCAGTGTGTGTTTGTGAAGAGCTTGTGATGTGGTCAGGTGGATTAGATGGAGAGGGGAGATGTCAGACACACAAGTCACAGAGGCTTAAAGCTCAGTCAGTGTGTGTGTATGTGTGTGTGTGTGTGTGTGTGTGTGTGTGCTGTCCAGTGTTGTTGTTTTCTCTGTATCCTGGTGAAGGCTACACATGGGGTTAAGTGCTTCAGAGTCAGACCCCCTCCACCCAAAGCAACCACACCAACCAGCTTCTATCTGTTGTTTTTACTCTGCCAACACAGCAGCTGTCTTTCAGTCTAGAAGTGAGTCAAACTCCTAAATGTGATGAGAACCACATGTCAATCTGTTTTAAATCTCGCTTCTTATCGCTGTGATAAGCGCTGAGATTTCCACAGCTGAAGATACTTACCCGTGTTGTGCTGATTGAAGATGAGTTTAGGGCCTTAACGCTGTTATGAGAGAAGTTTATGTAAAAAAAATAAAATAAATCAACGGCCAAGTCAAACAGTGGAGCATTGGAGCAGGAAATGGTTTAAAGAATCTCTTTTTACTGTCGCCAGAATTGTTCAGAAGCTCTCCTGTGATTTATTTTTATTGTTTGAAAATGTTTAAAGGTGGAATGATTGGTTGATCGACAGAAAGATAACTTGAGCTTCAGTCGTTTTCAAGCAAAAATAGTAAAAAAAAAAAAAAAGCCAAATATTTTCCAACTTTTCAAAAGAAGCGGAATGGTTTTGGACTTTTTGTTGACATTCAACGTCACATTGGGCAGTCCTAACATTTTTGATACTACGGTACTTTTTTGATACCCTACTTTAAGAAATATGAATATAGTTTTCTATAAACCCTTTTTAACAAAGGAAGACAACGTTCTCAAAAGTGCCTGAACAAGCAGTTTTACAAGATCTTTACCAAAGCGCTAAATTACCTCATACATATCTGTGATATTTCTAGTTACTTATTGATCAACATGTAAGTTGAAACTGAAACATCTATAATTAGATAAAATCGGATGATATCTGCTGTGTCCATGCAGCAGAGAGCTGGAGTGGTTAGCTTAGTTTAGCATAAAGACTGGAAGCAGAAGAAAACCGCTAGCCTGGCTCAGTCTGATTAACTTCTCTGCAGACTCGGCACTGAATAATAGTAGAACAAAATTTGAATTATCAGGTCATGTCAATAGTTCAGTAACCTTTAAAAGTAATTACAGGGTGGATAGACATCATGCAGTTAGGATTGGTTTGGTTTTTGCTGGAGGCAAGTTTCCCTCTCACTCTGTGTCCTCTCCGTAGGCAGGAACATGACAGATTAAATACATGGAACAAAGCTGAATCCGAAAACACGAGGATCTGATTCTTGTGTTCCCTTTTCCCCAAAAACTTCTGAATCTATCTGTTGGTTTTTGTAGATTGTAGAGAGTCTGCAGCTTCAATGAAATTAGTTGTCACTGCAGGTATTTTGTTTGTCTGTCATTAAACTAACCAGCAATCAAAAGTATCCTGCTCTGGTTAACTTAACTTGACTGGAAAGAGTCACATAAAGTTACATACTTTTGGGCTCTTGTGTTTTTGAAACTGTCACTGAGCAGAGAATCGTACATTGAGTTCTTTATTTTACAAGATGGGAGCAGGTGAGTCACTGGCCAGAAGTCATATATCAGTGTCGAGCTGTAAAAGCGTTCCTCGAGATACTTATAGCTCAAGGATGAGACAAATACCTCAGCATGTGAGCAAGAAAGTTAAACTGGCAGAGTTAGAGGATTCCCTCTGAGGTCAGAGACCAAAGGAACAACTCCTGTACAGCAATTTGTTTGTTTATGAAAATACTAATTTGATTGCAGTTTTGAAGATTTGATTGAAGAAGAAAAAATGAATTGGTAATATTCATGAGGGCGTGGCAATATAGGCCTAGTTGAAATTAATATCACAGTATTACAGGGCAGGGATAGATGCTAATATTTTTTAGGCATAGGCCACCAAGCCCCTAAATTTGGAGGCCAAAGTACATTTTTGGTGGCCCAAATGTACATGTCTGTAAAAACAATACAGAAAAGAAAATGTAAAACCACTTAACACAGCCTTCCCTAACTGCGACATTAATAGAATGAAAATATGTAATTATTTAATTAAATTGAAAACTCAAGTTATTTGTTCTCTCACGACCCATGTCCGTCATGTCCCAGCCTCTTTCAATAGGCCTTGATTCTATTGTGACAATAAACGGGAGCCAAACTCTACATGAAAAAAGACACAATCGGTCTCATAACTTATTTCAAATAAATAAATAAATAAATAAATATATATATTTGAGAATTGTTGGTATTCTTACTTTATAAACACTATAAACGTTTTTCACTTAAACAATTACTTAATTATCAAAATCGTTGCCATTACTTTTCTGAAGATGACCAATTGTTTAACCCCCGTATCACTTTCAATAAAAAAATCCAATATTTATCACACTGGCAAATGAATGTATGCAAGATCAGATATGAAACTCTTCGCATATGTAAAATAAATAAACCAATGTTGTTGGTCTTGATTGAGCCACAGTTTGCTTGGAATTGTTAATTTTTAAGGAAATTTGTGCATTTTATAAGGACATTCCTGCCGATAAAACACGTCACTGATGGAAAGGATCCAGTAGTTGTCAACATGTAATTCTCTACTTTTAACTGAGGACATTTTAAAAATCGCCACAAGACACTGAACACGGTACGACATGATGACTCCATTATTTAATTTGAGAAGCATAATGAAGTGTGGACCATCTAGGACTATGCTGTAGTACTACACCGTGTTAATTCACTGATGTGTGTTGGCTCACTCGGCTGTAACCCGACCAGTGAGCTGAACCGAACCTCAGGTTACAGTCCTGACCTCTCCACTTCCAGCTGATTTTTGCTCCCTCATGTCAAAGGACTTGGTCTGCAAATAGCAGGTGCAATTAGCAAGAGTTGGTTCATATGGGCTTTTATAAGTTTGTTCGAAAGCTTGTAGGACACTTGAGCTGAAGTTTGTAGCTTGGCTTTAACAATAATGTGATAGAGCATTCATATCTCCTGAAGCTCCTGAAGAGAGGTAACTGTAGATCATCTTCTAGATGTTAATTATCTGAATTTACATGACTTTTTCTTCCTGCTTCCCACCGTTGTTGAAGCCCGATAATTGGACTAAATTGAATTTTTGGATCACTTCATTATTCTCATGTCCGTTTGTACTCCAGAATCCTTGAACTAGGCGACCGTTGTAACATGTGGCCAAAACTTTTTAATATGGGATACAGTCCCCCAAAAAAGCCCAACGTCTTCCAAAAAACAGTTTCATGCAAATATTGGCAATATTATTCACCTATTTAAATATCAACATTTGCAAATTGCAGCTTCCATCAAGCTGAAAAGGGAAATGATTTGAATTTATACCAGCAAAAAATGCAGAGCTTAAATTGTACCTGAGAAGCTGGTAAAAAGTTAGTTACAACTAATTTCTGACATTTATCAGCAAATACGACTAAAACTTGAAAAGCTTTAGCTGCTTGCTACAAATTGTAACTGTCTGCAGCTAGAAGAAGTGTCCGTTGTTCCCAGCTATGTTTAGGATGGCATGTGATGTTGACTCTAATCTGGTTACATTTGCTCAGGATGGCCCAGTTACTATTGTGTGTAGTCTAAATCTTAAGTCTATTCACCAATAACAGGATACTGTATGTACTATAGATTGAGCTCTCCCATTCAGTTGCAACCTATGTGCTTTATAGCCTGTTATGTTTAATCACTCTCAAAAAATACTTGGGACTTCCTGTAGCAGACATAAATGCTACTCCAAATTATTTATTTTGACTTTTTCAGTTGATTTTGTTATTGATTTGGAAACAGACAAGAGGTAGCTGAATAGTAAACCTATCTCGAGCCATAACGATTAGTCAACTAATCGATTAGTCGATCAATGGAAAAATAATCTCCAACTACTTTGATAATCGATTAATCGTTAATCTTTCATGCAAAGATGTCAGAAATTGATGTTTTCAGCCTCTCAAATATGGAGATTTCCTTCTTTTCTCTGTTTAAAGATCATATTAAACTGAATATCTTTGGGTTTTGGACCGATAAAACAAGACATTTAAAGACATCACCTTGGACTTTGAGATGGACATTTTTCACAATTTTCTGACATTTTATAGACCAAACGATTAATCTATAAAATAATCGGCAGATGAAAATAATGGTTAGTAGCAGCCCTAATCCTATCAGTGATTTGAGAATGTGTCACCATACTCAAACATATTTATAAAAGCATGATGGACTTGAACTCATCTTCTCTGGTGTTTGTAACTTCACAAATGCATAAGAAATGTCTGCATATGCACATTAGTACAATATAACCACAAAGTTTGTTTAGAGGCATCCTATGTCATTCAGACAGAATGTAAAAAAACTCAAATTTCGATGTTGAACTATACTGGAAAAGGTTTTTGAATCCTTTTGGTTCCCTTTGAATCTGATGCTGAATAAGCTTACAACCTGTTAAATGTTAAATCTGTCTTATTGGTTCAACCCTACAGGTCTTCATGGCTGGAACGTAAAACTTGACAGCAGAGGTAACCAAACAAAACGGCCTTATTTGAAGAATCACTTTGGCCAAATGATTATTGGATTATGAGATCAGCATATATTTGTATTACAGACTGATTCTCTGAAGCTTCTGATGTACGTAATGCCAACAAATCTAATGATCAACTTAGTATTGCTTAGATTTTAGACTGATTGTCTAAGTTTGATTTTTGTCCTTGACACTCATATGATGAAACTTTGATAATCTATTGTGAACCTGAGGAGTGTATCTGAGTCCCACCCTGCTTCATATTCACAGTGGGAGTCTCTCAATGCAAACGGAGCTCTTTCCTATCTACTTTTGCCAATCTAGTGCCTTGCTTAAGAGCACTTTCCCATTTCTTGTCACTTACTTTTTCCTGTCTGTATTTTCCTAATGACTTCAGGGATTAAGCCTCGGGGAAAGTTAAGCATCTTTTTGTGCTTGAAGGAGATCATGGATGTAACGGGAATTATAATGTTGCCATGGATTCAGTAAGTTACACTGTGAGCTACAACTTGAGGTTTTTAGCCTACATTTGTTTACAATTTGGCAATTGGAGTGCTACAAGAATGAGTTCTTGGAAATGAGTTAGCATAGTAGCACTTCCGGTTCCCTCGACTGGAAGTCAACAGGTTTTTTGAATGGCTTTATAGTTAGATGCCTGAAATAAGGTCTGTGGTTAACACAAGCTGAAGAGATTTTCACGTTTAGTTCTAGGATATAAAATATGTCATTAAATATCCCACGTGAATTTTGAAGCCTTTTATATGTCTTAAAAAAGGCGGTTGCTAATAAGTGACTAAAAGGGACTACAAGACGTCATCATGCCGACTCGTCCGCCTTTACAGCCTCGTTGTGTATACTCAAGCTCATGCGACCGTGGTGTAGTTTACAGCCAACGTTTGCTTTTTACTTCTGGCGATTGCATGTACATTTCAAAAATCATAAAATGGTGTTCATTTGTGGAGATTATTTTACGGAACAAAATGTGTACGTATCATAAACGTTAGTTTGTCACAGGGCTCATTCTCTGCAATAATCTAAAACCCAATGGAATAATCCCATTGACATTTTGTTGAGGGAACCAGGGTGATGCTAGCTTCCTGATTGGCCTACAAAAATACATCATCCCTGGAGCCGAATTTGCTATTAGCTGCTCCCGTTTGCAATGTACCCATGGATGTACAGACAACTCACTCGATTGCTTTGATACTGAAGAAAACTTAAAAAACATGAAGATTCTCAGGCAAGGTGTCTTTTTTTTTCCCCTGTGATTTCTAAGCAGATTTATGGATGTTAATTTGCAATGGACATGGACATAATGACAACGTGTTAATTGTTCTGAATCTAAAAAATGTGTTTCATATCTGATTGTTCTTATTTGACTTATGTATGTTATGACACTGAAAAGGAATGCCGATTTTACCTGTACAGACTCGGTCCCACGCACCTGATGACATATTATATATACTTATTATAAATGCATATGTTGGAGAATAAAACCAATACTGTGGGCTCTGACTGCTCACTTGTGGAAAGACGTCTAACCCGTTCAACAGTGTTAACTTCTTGCGTACCCACGACAACGTGCCAAGCTGTTGTTTTTTTTTAAATCTTAAACCTTATCATAGACCTGACATCAGTCCGCCACTCTTTACTTCTGGTACTTTCGGTACTACCAAAAAAAAATCACATATAAATCAGATTGATTTCCAGCAAGGTTTCTCATGTGGGAAACTTTATAACTGAGCTGAGCTCTTAAAGCTGAAGTAGGTGAGATTGGAGCAAACAGTCACTATATTGTGACAGTAGTACATGAAACAGGTAACCTGAAAAAAAAGACAAGCTGTCAGAGCTGATCTGAGGTCCGCTATCCAGCTGCTGTCTATGAGAGCCGGCTGTCAATCACTCGCGAACTCCGACCAAATGGTCAAACTAGGCAGCGCTGATCAAATATGAATCAATATTCTGTTACGTTAATGTCTATTTCTCTCCTCCAATGTTCTCAGAATCATCTTGTAGTGCACGGTTTAGCGGTAAAATGAGAAAGTTTGGGAGGCGGCAGCCATTGTGAAGTCTGGTGAAGGAACACCAAGTTCTGGTCACATGACCGGAGCACAGCCAATAGGAACCCTCTCTCTCTGAAATGACCTGTGATTGGTCAAAGTCTCCCGTCACGGGCTAGATATTCTAAAGCCTGTAAACGGAGCCATGAGGAGGAGCAGAAGTCTAGTTTTCTTTCAGAACACTTGAATTACAATATGCTGAAAGGTTATTATGGAGCTTTTGCCCAATGATGCCAAAAATATACTGACTACTGCAGCTTTAATATTCTGCTTTGCTTTAGAGTTAAAGGGATCCACAAATTGGTATTGAGTTGAGGACTTTTTGAACTGAGCAAAGGACTCTTTTTAATCTGGGTGAAATACACTGTTGGGGTGAACCAAGAGTATTTAATGTGTGTGTTGAATTATTAGCTTGCTGGTTGTTGGATTAATTTGATGTTATTTTTCCAAGTCTTGTGAGCTACTGAAAATTTCATGTATCCTGTGTACTATTAATAATAATTTGAGGGATTTGACACTAACTGGCACCCTGGCTTTAGACAAGTCAAACTACTACAGGCTGTTTTGAAAACAGCGGACTATAATCCACTAAAATCTGTTTGTGGATAAACCTGAGAAGAAAAAAGTGCCATGTAGTTGGAGAATCTTGCTTCAGTTTTTATACATCACACATAGTTGAAGTAGCAGTTTATTCATTGATCTTTATTATCTCTCACTTTGGACCACTTGGATTTTTGGAAGAAAAAACCCCCCAGAAATATTCCTCCTCCTTGATTTGATTCACCTTAATTTGCTTTTAGCCATCTGTTTTTTGGTTGAATTGACAGAACTCGGAATGAATGGAATTTCCTCTTTGGCAACATCACTGATCAAATCACCGAAGCCATGTTGATGTGTTAAAATGTGCTGTGTTAGTTACATAACTGCTCGAGCTTTGAAAGTATTTCATTTTATTTAGATTATATATTTTTTACATTTCTGTTTACTAACTTGTTTTGTATGCAGCTGAATCGTCCGTGTTGCTCACTTCTGTGAAATCTGAGGATTACAAACCACTAAACATAATCGCTTCCTCCTGATCGGAGGGGAATTCTTTCTATTCTTGTGTCCCATCACGACAGCTGTCTCTTTTGTATGCTTTGAGCCTTCTTTATCTTTCTCTATAGCAAGCTGTCATGTCTGTTATGTCTTGCTATGACATCAACGTTCTGTCCTCCCCTTCACTACCAAATGAAACCTTTAACAAATATTAACATACCTGAGAACTTGTTAAGTAAGCAATGTAAGCTAAATACAATTTAAAATTGGGTGAAGAATACCCTGCAGGGACCCACGTGTCCCCCCGTTTTCCTTAACTACACACAGAAGCTGTAATTAAAACATCCCAGCTGAGAGTTACTGCCATGTACCATTCAGTTAGTTTAGGGACGTGGTTTTCACTTTAGACTTTGGACATCACAAACTGCATTCCTTTGTAATGAAGCTGCTATCTGCCACTCCTCCTGGTCTTTCTCTTCTGGGCTGACTAAACTCACTTTCTGCTGCTTTCTCTCGTTTCCTCCACAGATGTACCTTCTCCTTCTAAAGCTCAGCCTCATCCTCTGATGCAATTCCCTACAGGCAAGTTCTCTCTGCTCACTGTGTTTCCCTACATCTTCCTCTTTTTATTATATTCTTTCACCACTTCTTTAGTTCACTCCCCTCCGTTTGTCATTTAAGTGGCAAAAATAACCCTTTGCATGTCAGAAGCTGTAGATTTGTCACCTATAAATAGCATTTACATAGGATGCTTGTGGGTTTGTATCTTAAACACTAAATCGGATGTTTGACTTTGCTTGTGTTGCATTGTGACTCACATGTGATTGTTGTAGAGTAGATTGACATGAACTTACACAAGTAGTATAGTAGGAATAATGATTCTCCTCAGTGATTGAAGCAATATTCATTTATTATATTTCACAATATTTTGTAAAAGTTCTTTGAGAGGAATCATTATCTACCATCACTTAACAGTTTGTGTTTGTAAGACGGATTGAGCATGGTTAATTGGCGCCAGACCTGGGGGAAAAACATATTTTACCACCATGCATCCAACCAGGGTGGTAAATACAGACCACCAGACAAATGCTGCCAAATCCTGACTGTGGAAGGTAGTCTGCTCTCCCAAACCACATTGGAAACATTATATTCTAGTCCTGTTTGATTCCAAAAAACATAGCTGACTGTTAAAGCTGTTAGAGCTGATAAATTGGTTTCCTTCCCTACCTGAGATGCGAACTGAAGATGGGGCTACATTAGTCAAGTCAAGTGGGGCAAGCAACAATTGGACATCAAAATTTCAAAGCAAAAACAAGTCCATCACAAACATCTATTAGATTGTTAGTAACAATGCAGGCATACATAAAATGAGACAAGTCCATGGATATGTTGCGCCAGTGCATGTTGGGAGGTTTCCCAACATACCTACCTCATGTAACTGCAATCACACGATCAGCACTCAGCCAATCTGATCATGGTTTCGACTCTCTACTCAATTTGTCTTTATTTCAAAATAAGAGTGCAATTTTTTTTCAAATAACTTCATCCAGGATTAACAAAGTCCTAAAACTGCATTCAAAGAACAAATTTATCTGGATGAGACTGAACAGGATTGTTTTATCCCGATAAACAGCCTAAATTTGTTAAGCCTCAGTATTGGTTTAAAGTCGTTTTTCTTCTCCTGTTTTAAAGAAAGGCCAAGAAATTGACTTTTGAATGTGTGACCTCTTTGCCGTTATGTTCAACACTCATTATACTGACTTTTGGAATAAACAAAATTGGTCAGTCATTTACCAAAACAGTGTGTGAACCGTCTACCACCCACAGCCAACCTTTTAGCAGCACTTGTCTGGTCTTACCTCCTTCAAAATGTTTGTAATAACACTTCTACCCAGGTTTGGTGGGCACTGTAAGGAATGGAGTATGTCTTTGATATGTGCTGTATTGCATTCTCCCTCCTCCCTCTCTACTCAAGCACTTGGGCAGAAGGGTGATTCCCCTGCTCCCATCTCTCCTCTCTCCCCTCTTCACTCTCCCGACTCTCTGGAGGAGCTCTCTCTGACCGAGAGTCCCAACCAGCCCCCTACTTCGGGATTTGCTGCATCCTTTGGCTCCTTCTCCACTGAACCCCCCACTACTCATTCCAAGGACATGCCTTGGGTAGGTGAAGAGGGTGACTCTGGACCCGGCCGTAGTAAGATTAAGGAAGACATTCTAGATCCGTTAGCTGGTCCTTACCTGAGTTTAGGGAAAGACCCAGGGCCTCATAATCCGTGTGAAGACAGCGGAGTTTCATTTTCACCCGAGGAGAAGCTGATTAGCTCAGACAGGTCCTCCACTGGCCCCTCCCCCGTGAACCCCCAGATGAAGGTCCCCGAGTCTCACCTTGCCTCCTCTAACCCAACAGAGCACTGGGATTCACCATTCCTAGCATCTCAAGACAACTCCAAGGTCTCCATGGATACCTCCTCCAAGGACACAGCTCCCATTAGCTCTTCCGGGTACGAGCCAGACCTGCACGGCAACCAGTCTGACGAAGATGATGACCTGATGTATGAGGTGAAGAAGAATAATAACCCATTTGAGGGCTATTCCCCACTGGCAGACAGTGGCTACTCCCATTTTGGAGACTCCAAGTCCGACAGCAGGGCCTCAAAAATGTCAGAGAGTCCCACTCCTGATCTGGTCCAGTATGGCCTGACTGGAGAATCCCAGGATACCCCACCATCTTTCTTAGACGAGGGGAAAACATTTGAGACGGGCAAGATGGCCTCTGATTCACTCATGCAGTCAGTGAATCAGTTCTCATCTGGTCTCAAAGATGATGATGATGATGATGATGATGAGGAGAAGGAAGAAGATTCTGCTATGCCACCATCGCTTCCGGACATCCTGAAGTCTTCCCCACTCAACCCCGAAAAATTGGACTCCGGCTCCTCAGAGGGAAGCCCAGAGCAGAGTCCAATCCTTGAACGGAGGATGATGGAGTCGCCAAACCCTCCAATCAATCTGTCAGCTAACAACCCATTTGCCTTTGATGCTAAAGTGTCCCTGCTGAAGGAGATGACTGAGGAGATGGAAGTGAGAGCGGCCGACAAAGGAAAAGTCGAAGACGACATAAGCTTTGGTGCATTTGATCTTGTCAAAGAGGCGGAGGAAACCACCCCCGCTAAGGTCAAAGAAGATGAACCAGTCAAGATCGAGCAGAAAGATTGGTTTTCAAGCCGCGATTCTCCCAAAATGACCGAAAAGTTTGAGCCTCTGGACTTCCAGAGCAAAAAGACCCCCGCTGAGGATTCAGATTCCGAGTCGCCAACAGCAGACTCCCTGTCTCCAGTCCTGGAAGCTATGGCCAAGAACCCCGCCAGCTTCCAGGTGGAAACGGAGAAGATGGACCAGAGGATGAAATTGGAGGAGCCAGAGGTGGCTGAGGAGGTCTCTGAGCATGAAGTCTCCTCTGAGGAGTTCGAGTTCATTGAGCGTCCACCCAGAGGTGTTATCGATGAGTTTCTTGAGGCTCTGGATACTTCCAAGTTTGCCTCCTCCAAGCCCCCAGAGATCCCCATGGATGATGATCTTAGCTTTGGGCAGAAAGATGTGCCTCCATTTTCAGCTCCAACTGTGGCAAAAGTAGCCCCACCCCCCAAGGTTGACGAGGAGGCTCCAAGTCAGAGCTCCTACCGCCTCCTTACCCAGGCTTCCCCCCAGAAGAGCAAGGCCGAGTTGGAGAAGCTCGACATTCAGCAGCCCCCGCCCCAAGCTCCGCTCATTCACTCCCCTGTCCGCAAACCAGAGGAGGCTGTCGCTAAGAAGAGCGTGGAAGGCGGGAAAGGGTTTAAGATGCCAAACGTGAACATAAGAGCAGGTAAAATAAACCAGTCCCGGCATGGAAACCACCCCCCACCCACCCCCCACATCCTCATCAGTTTTCACTGGCACTTCCATGTTCATCGGCATAATTTTCATCTTCACTCTTTTTTTCTCCTCTGTTATTTTCTCCCAGCCAACCAACCCCCAGCCAGTAGCCTATTTACTTCAAATCCCATCACTTTCTCCTTAGTATCACCTTTCCTTTCTTGCATCGTCCCTTTTTGCATTTTCTTTGATAATTAACCCTCGCATTTTGTAAAGTCTGGTTTAATTTGTGTGGGTGTGTGTTCCATTGTGGCTCAACGTTTTTGCTTTTGCTGCATTTTGTGCATTTCTGTCTCATTAGAATAATATCATCTCTGTGTACCTGATCATTTTGTTTTTACATTTTAAGATGTGGTAAGTAAAATGTGATAACGTTTTTTGTTGGAAGCAGGAGACTATTTTTTATTTTTTATTTTTTTTTTAAATCATCTGAAAAAATATATTTTATGCATGATTATCAGAAATGAGAAATCGTTGTATACAGATGTTGACCACCTGCAAACACTATTTGAACTGTCAACTTGAATTACGTTTCTGTCTGTTTTTAGTTTCTCTCTGCTCTGGAATTAACTCGAGATGCCAGTCTGAAACCCAACACCACCTGATAGGCCCCAACACCCACTCACAACGACACTCATACACCCAGAGCTACCAGCCACACCCTGTTACTGGCTCTGATTTATGTGGTTTACGATCTCTCCCACACCCTGTAATGCATGATTGCATCAAATTGTGTGTACCTGAGGCTAAATGCTGCAGCATTTGTGCCAGATAACTTGAGCTGTGATGACTTTAAACGGTGTTGAATTTTCTATCCGGTAACCACACTAAATAATTACATAGGCGGGTTATTTTGCCAGGTTTTTAACTTGGTTTGATATGATAAATGACAGATTATGGTTTCTAGAAGATCAAGTACACGCTATAGACTAGTCCATTAGATTTCAAGTAGCATTCATATGTATGACAAACAAATAAAGTTAAATCTAAAACTATGGTAGAAAGCACAACTTGTGCTCCTGATTCACCAGTAGGTTCAGTTCACAGGAGAGGAAATGAGTTTCCCAAAAAACTCACTGCTTTTGAAGTACAAAAATTTTTCATTTCAGTTGTTTAATCAAGCACAAGTGGCAGATATCACAATAAATTGAACATCTTTGTTTTTTTGGACTGTTGCCGGACAAAACCAAGACATTTGAAGACATCATCTTTTTTTTTTTCCAATTAATGAATAATCGTCAATTGCAGCCCTAAGGATGATTGGTGTGGGTTTTTTTGGGAGGGATTTTTCTTCTATTGTGGACAGAATTATTGCAATTGATAAAGTCCACTTGATAACCTTAATGGTGCTACCACCACCTCCTCTAATATCCATGGCAAGTTTAAAATCTTCCATTGTTGATGTGTAAACCAGTGTTTGTAGTTGATTTTTATTGTACCCAGAGGTAACTGTGAGAATAACACTGTGATGTAATGATATTTCATAGACCGTTTGTCAGACAGATGCAGAGTTGCCTTCTTCAGGGCTTTTAGAAAGTGATGAATGGCCCCCCGAGGCTCCGCTGTCTCTCTGAAGACAACATCACTTAGTCTTCATTTTAATGGATGACTCAGTTTTATTTAAACTGATATTGATCAGTTAATATACACAGTCATATTAATACCATCCACAGTGTAGACAGCTACTGTGTAACTGGAGCAGTAGGACTTTGCTCTTTGGGATGTTTTAACTGTGTGTGTGTGTGTGTGTGTGTGTGTGTGTGTGTGTGTGTGTGTGTGTGTGTGTGTGTGGGTGATCTCCTGTTAATTAAAGCCTCCTCCTCCTCCCTGCATTGCGACACTGGCAGGCCCACAAAGGGTTCTCCGACCCAGAAACCACTCAGCAAATGTTCTTCATTATACAACTTGAGGTGGAGAGCTGCAATCTGAACATAAATCTCCCTTCACGCTGAGAGCAGCTTGCTTCATCTGAGTTTTTTTTCTACCAATCTTAATAAGTTACTCTACTGATACTGCTGCTGATACAGGAATTTTTTTTATATCCTCTTTACTCAGTTTGTATTTTGTCTTAACACAAATAGCAACAAAGGGTTATTAGGGCTGCACCAAAGAAATAGTTTTTCTTAATCATTATTCTGCCGATTATTTAATTTTCTTTGGGGGGCTGGAGGGTGACATTACATTTAAGGTGATGTCTTCAAATCTTTTGTGTTGTCTGACCAAAAGTCAAATATTTGTACTTTAAATGATAAAGCGATTATCAAAATAGTTGTGTCGATGGAGTAATTGTGTCTATTGACTAGCCTAATTGTTGGCCTGGCCTGGTTGCATCACTGTGGTGGCCTTAAAGGGGAACACCACCTAAATTAAGAATTCCAATATGTTATTTCCATGGCCTAGGAAACTTCAATCAGTATTTGTTAATATGAGCTCCTCTCTTTCAAAGCCAGATACAAGAGAAGTAAGTCTCAAACTTGTGATGCCATAGGTTATTAAGTCCAGACCTGCTCCATAGACGATGAATGGGATACCCACAGAATATTTCTTTTTTTTTATACCCAAATGAGCTTTATTCTATTGTCACGTTCTCCGTTGTGAAACACAACATGTACCCATATACTCAGAACGTTCCCCTGGGTGCTCTCTCTGTCTCTCCCAGTTCATCGTCTATGGAGCTTCGTTTGAGTTTTAACACTCTAGTTTTTGAATTTGGGAGAGGGTTGTAAATGTTTACTGATATTTTGTGGACTGTCTTAGACCATAAGAATAACATGTATGATTTTTTTAAAATGGCCATAGTTCTCCTTTTAAGAAGCTGCAGACAGATAAATTGATATATGGCTTAATGAGTTAGGATTGCAAGTGCAGATTATATTACAATAACTGAAAATAAGCACGAAAACGATCTTTTAAAAAATGTCATTGCTATGACCAGCACCTAATATTTGGTTAGCTTTTACCAGACAAAATGAAAACCTATAATTAGTTTTATTATTAACATAATCATGTTTCATATGGTAGATTTAACTTTATATAATCCAAAAATACATTTAGAAGTTACCCAAAAGTAATTGATAACTTAAAATCACCAACATTCTAACTTGATTAATGATTAATGTAGGTTTATGAGTTTATTGTTTTAGCACTACTTCAGACCTTACCATTGACCTCAACATATAAATAGAGCAACATATTGAACAAATTACAAGAAATCTGGAGTCTGGAGACACTCTGAATCTGCAGAAAGCTGATTTAAAGCATGTTGCTCTCTCTGTGGTGGCTCGGTGGGTTAAACCAGCAACCATAGAAAATGTTCTAAAAACATGCCCGAGGTAATATCTCTCATTTGTTAGTAAATCAGCCATTTGACGTGAAACGGTTCAGGCCTTTATACAGCGGGGATTGTGCGATTAATTTGTACATCAATATATATTTTTCTTTTACTTTTGTTTTTGTCATTAATACTTTAACACAGAACATGAATGTTACAGAGACGGGAAATTTTATTACTCCTTTCTACTTTGACAAAGGCAGCACAGACCAGATCCACTCCCTCCGTTCTTACCTTTCACAATAAAAGCCATAGACATATAATATTCGCAGGCGAGTAATCTCGCATTTTCGGGATGTTTATTCGTCACGTCCCCGGTGGTTAAGGCATTTACACTGATACAGGATGGCAGGATTTTTGGAAAATAGATATTTACCTAATATGTTGCAAATGATTTCATTAACATTCAGTTTGATTTGCCTACTTTGATGAATGCTTCACATTTATTTTGGAATGGAAAATTTAATGAAATTCCTCAATCTGTGTCTGTAGCTGTAGTCTCCAGTTTTCTGATGTAAATAATGACTGTGGGGTGTGTCATCCGCAGTGAAACCGTGCAGAGCAAAGTTATCACGGTGAAAGGTCACTTTGTCTCTCTGAGGACAAAGTAGCACAAACTTTGTACTTCTCTATTTATATAACCGTCTCTTTCGCCACCAAAGTTTGCCCTCTCGTGAGCTGTAGGTTTCAACTTTGTTTCTAGCAGGGAACCAAATGATAAGAGAGCTGGCAGGTTGGTGGGACACTCTGTCCTGAACCTGAAAAAAACCATTTAACAGTGATTCATCAACTAATCGGTACATTGATTAAAATGTAGTGCTGTAGTGCTGAGCTCTGATCTCTTTCACTTGTCTTGTTTTTAATTTAAATTCTTTTGTTATGGTTGTATGTAGACCTGTCCTGGACCTGGGGTAAATTAAGTCAAATAAATATATATAAAATCAATCCATATAGCTTTTGATAATGGGACCAGGAGTTTGTTTGATCCAGAGTTTTCTCCTAAGACTGAAGCTTCGCTGTCATTCACAGAAAAACAATGCATTTTAATGAACTTCACACACACATCTGCACACACATCTGCAGGTCTGTGTTTTTATGAGTAAGGGCCTTTGTGTTTAGCTTGAAGAGGGGAGGTAGAGGGGTTTATAAGATGAGATGGGCGCCATCTACTGGACGAAGTGACTACAGCTTGGATGATGAAGTCTAACTCCCTGATACCGACCAATAATCCGATTTTTTTTTTTTACACCAGATAACTTCGATTATTTCAGCCTTAGTAAGTCAGTCAGTTCTCTTTAGAATTTAAGATGGATTTCTTTGTTCTGACTGGTAGATTAGGTTCAGTGTCATCATAATGCCTGGAAATCTTGGCAGCATTGTTTATTTGGCAGAAAACCAGCCCATATTTTGAATTCTTATCCCTCAACTGCATGTTGACATCAGTGAAGGTGACTGAAAAGATTGAGTCACTTCAGCAGTTTACTCCGGTCTGGGTTTTATCCTATGAAATATATCAAGTTTCAGTACTGATACAACATTATTTTAGGTGTTAAGATTTTACTTTTAAAAAATAGAAACACTATTCATTTAACAAAAGAAGCCAAAGTATTAAGTAAACAACTATTAAATGTAGCTGTACAAGAACTTAAATTGTGTAATACTTTCATTCTTAAAAGTTGAAATCCAGAATTATCTGATCAAACGATCAGCCGATTAGTTGACTGACATAAAGTTAACTCTGCCTGTCTGTTTTTATATCATTCTAAACTGAATGTTGTTGGATTTTGGACTGTTGGGCGGTCAAAATCAGCATTTTTCACTATTTTCTAACATTTTATTCGGGAAAATAATTTAGGGCTGTCAAAGTTGATGTCATAATGCAAATTAGTTCTAACGCCACTAATTTCTTAAATGCATCAACACAACTTGCGATGTTTTAGGTTGTAGCTCAGTTTTAAAACGAGAGTAAAGATACAGCTATAATATGAAACTATAAAAAACTTGAGGAATCCATCGGTACCAGCCATGTCATACTAGCTTGTCATGGAGGAGGCTAAATAACACTCCAAACTTACATTACATTTTGTCGAGGATAAACTGTAATGCCATTTTCAAAGGGCTTGACCTCTGACCTCCAGATCAGTGAATGTAAATGGGTTCTATGGGTACCCACGAGTCTCCCCTTTACAGACATGCCCACTTTATGATCATCACATGCAGTTTGGGACAAGTCATAGTCAAGTCAGCACACTGACACACTGACAGCTGTTGTTGCCTGTTGGGCTGCAGTTTGACATGTTATGATTGGAGCATATATTTTATTCTAAAAGTAATACCTGTGAGGGTTTCTGGACAATATTTGTCGTTCTTTTATGTTAATTGATTTCCAATAATAAATATATACATACATTTGCATAAAGCAGCATATTTGCCCACTCCCATGTTGATAAGAGTATTAAATATTTGACTAATCTCCCTTTTAAGATACATTTTGAACAGATAAAAAATTGCGATTAATTATGGACAATTATGCGATTAATTGTGATTAAATATTTCATTCGATTGACAGACCTAATAATAATGAATTTCAGCACAAAAACATTAGCAATCTGACAACATGTTTAATGCCATCTTTCAGCACTTCACAGTTGATACTCGTTTTTCGGGTGTTGAGGTTTGATGACCAGCCCTACAGGTTATCAGTCATCATATAGAATCGTCTGAAAAAAGTAGTGTAGTTTGGTGACTTGCAGTACTTTCATGCCTCTGTGCGCAATGTTTTTTTTTTTTTTCCACTTGTTATAATTTTACAAATGTGCAGGTCTCTGTTGATGCTGCCTGGTACAGTAAATACAGCTGAATCAGTTTCACATAGATGGACAGAAATCATTCATCTGCTTTGTCTTTCTGCTTCGTCAGCAGCAGCAGGAGGAGGGATGACGAAGGGAAAGCAGGGGGGAGATAAAGCATGAAGAAAATGGGGGGAGGGGTAAGAGGAAGTTGGAGGGAGAAAAAGGAGGGGAAAGGGAAGATCAGATTCGGCAGTGGTGAGGAGGGAAGGAAGGGAGAACATGCCAAAAAGGCTGAGCAGAGAGGGAGGAGGTGAGGCAGAGACGTTTATAGTTGCTGCGTCAGAGCGCTGGCAGCAGACAGTCAGCTGACAGGAGGGACTTCATTCGCTCGCTGCAGTCGTCTCCCCCACAGGAAGCCTTGCTTGGGTGCTCCCCTCCCGCCCTCCCTCCCTTCCTCTTCTTTCTCCTCCTCCTCCTGCAGCCGAACACACACACACACACACACACACACATTTACTGCCTCTTGCTCGGTCCCGCTCCGTCTGGAATGTGTGTTTGGTGATCGGACGGCATGGAGAACAACTCTGTGGACAAAAAGGAGTGCGAGCCTGCCGCAAAGCACTGGAGAGAACAGGGTATATGTACCTCCACCTTTCTGTCTTTGTCTTCTTGGACAGTTTCTCTGCTGTGGTTGGAGCAGGACAGTGACACCTCCACCCTCAAGAGTGTGGGAGGTGTTCACTGCTGCAAGGTGCTTTTGGGGAAAAAAAACGCCATCCCAAATAGCTTTTATTTTCTTGCTGTGGCTCTTCTTTCATGCTGACTGAAGGAAATAGATATTTGACATTGACGATTAAACGGAGACCAGAATCGATTGGTAAAACGGTGTCAGATGTTGCAGCACATTTAGCTGGATCTCTTCCACCCTGCCTGTCCTGCTGCTAGGTGCATCAATTCAAACATTGCAGCTTTGGAAATTCTGAGACAACAGATAAAATGCTAGGATGAATTCTGGACTGTTGGGTATTACCATTTGATTTTGTGGGGCATCTTGAATTTGCATGTTTTACAAACTAGCTCTGCTAAATGGTTTTCATCTCGCTTCATTCGTCTGTTGGACCTTTTGTTGACGGCGTGAGTCGTACCTGAATCGTGACTGCTGTTTTATTTCCTATATACTGGGAGGCTCGGAGTCCTCACAGATAACATGATTGTGTTTTTTCTGGACAGCGTGCAGGTCTTGTCATTGGGGCAACTGCAGCAGCTACAGAGAGGACCTTTGGACAGTCATCTGCTGTGACCAAAGGTAGACAGTAGAGAGGAGGAGAAGGAGGGAGGGATTTGTGAGCAGAGTGACGTTAGCTGGCAGTTTAATGATTGGCTCGTATGCCGGGGATATGCTAATGAGCTGGAGGAGAGTCAGTTCTAGAGCTTTCAGTAGTCTGTAGTGGCCGCTTTCTGCACAGGCCCCATGTTTACTGTGTATGTGATGGACAAACTAACATGTTCAGTGTTTTAGAGCTCAGGGGTCATATTGTGTTTCTGCCACTTATGTTTTGACTTAACAAGCCTCGGTCAAAACCGAGCATATGGCTGGACCGTGTACGGTCAGTCTGTGAATTTGTGGCTAAACTGTTATACAAATAATTAGTGGTCATGTCTATAATGTTAAATCCAGCGACACATGTCCACCAGGTCCGGCGAGGACAGCTGAGACCTTAGAACTAGATTGCCTAGTTTGACAGCTTGGTCCAAGTTTTGTGAGCTGAGACGCTGGATGGGCTCATTTGCATAAAGGACTGTTCCTGCCTCCACATGTTAAATCCAGCGTGGTAAACACTACACATCCAGTAAAGGATGGAAACACTTTGGGTTTCACACATTGCTAGGAAAAGCAGAGCTAGACATCAAGGCTAAAGCTGCATGCTAACTCCGTCACGGACAGGAAACGGTATCATACCGCGGTAACATGTCTCAAGCCACAACTGTAGAGCACCCGTATACTGACATTTATGTTAAATGCACTCAAACAGCCCCGATGGAGCTGACCATGGATGTATGAAGAGAACGGAGCTGACGGGTGAGCTAGCGATGGACTTGGCGAAGGTAGCGGAAGTATACATGTTTGACTACATCTGGTTTTCAAAATAAGGTTTTAAAGTGAACTGTATTTACAAAATACATTTCATGGAAATAAGATTGATTGGATTATATTCACCAGAAGTATAAAACATTAAATGTCCCTTATAAATTAAAAAGAAAATACCACTAATTGGTGAGGGAAATGTCTTGGAAAAAATGTAATAAAGGACTGATATATTTGACTTCAGGACATCTGACTACATACATACTGAAATCAAACATTTTTACTGTATTAATTTAGATATTTTCCAAAGTGAAAATCCCTAGAAGTGTATGATTCAACTTCTTCCCATGGTCTAGTCTTAAAAAAGTTAACAGAAATTGCAATAAATCGTAATATCGAATCGCAATACATACCGAATCGGCACCCAAGTATCGTGATGGTATTAAATCAGGAGATAGGTGAATGGTCCCAGCCCTAATACAGAATGTAATATACTGTATATAGTGTTATCACATGCCGTGTCCTGCTGTCTGCTGATCTTCATGTGTCCTGCTGACGTTGCATCATAGTGCTGCTATCGCTTCTCATCTCAACACTGAAGCCTTTGTGCTGTGTGTGTGGATGTGTGTGGGTGTGCGTGTGTGTTGGCGCTGCACTTCATAACAGAGTGTCAGCTCGGCTCAGTTCATCGAGCCATCATTCGTTGAGCCGGTAACAAGCGAGGACCGCAAAGTGTTCGCTGCTCGACTGAAAGAAGCTGTTGTGTCTCTGTCAGGAGAGTTTGTGTGACACCACGAGGCCGAGTCGCACAGTGAATAAGCACTTTCTGGTGTGTGTGAGTGTGTGAGTGTGTGTATGTGTAAGACACGCTGTGGTTGCAATATCAAGCTTTATGTTGCAAATTAAACCAAGCAGTAGGTAAGAATGAGGAACATCATTACGTTTTGTCACCGACTGAATGACTCACCTTCCTCCTGAAGTCATTGTGATGTGTTCATCAGGGAAGAAAAAGACCAAGTGGACTCTATTCAGTATAATCATGTTTATTCTAGGTTGCACAACAATCGGTACCATGAACAAAACCTCACAAATCGAAGCTTCGAAGCCCAAAAAAAGGTATTGGGGACAGCCCTAATGGAATGTGATGCCTTGTAGAGCTACGCCGATATATCGATCAGTATTGCAGATACCGGTATATCTGTATCTGCTTGTTTTTCTTGAGTTGACTCAATTTTAGTCTGATGGGGATGCTTCAACATTTCTTTTTGTCTGCATCATTCATGGGGGACAACTTCTTAACAGTTTGTTTGAATAATTGAGACCGTTGTTCCAGTTTTGCATTGCATTATTTGAATGTATTGAACATCTGTGTGTCTGCCTCAGGCCCTGCAGCAGTTAGACCGTTCAAACGAGGCTTATGCTCTGTGGACTTTGCACAATTGCAGGCAATATAACATTAAAGTGGCAGTAGTCAGTATATTTTTGGCATCATTGGGCAAAAATTCCATAATAACCTTTCAGCATATTGTAATTCAAGTGTTCTAAGAGAAAACTAAACTTCTGCTCCTCCCCATGGCTCTGTTTTCAGGCTTTAAAAGAATCTAGCCCGTGACGGGAGACTTTGACCAATCACAGGTCATTTCAGAGAGAGAGCGTTCCTATTGGCTGTTCTCCGGTCATGTGACCGGAACTTGGCGTTCCTTCACCAGATTTCACAATGGATCCCGCCTCACAAACTCTCATTTTTCCTGTCATGTACTACTGTCACGATATAGCAACCATTTTATAAAAATACCTTTTTTTAATCATATTTGCGCCAATCTCGCCTACTTCAGCTTTAATTATCTACAATATATGTGTAGTATTGACTCCAAAGGTTTTAGCCTTCACTCCACCTTTTATGTTTAAAGCTGCAGTGGGTAGAAATAGAGCAAATAGTTATTTTTATAAAACGGCCACTATATCCTGACAGTAGTGCATGAGACAGGTATTCGGAAAAAAATCATGTGCCTCGGTGTCCTCCGGTGCTCCTAGTGGCATCTGCAAGATTTCACAGAGCGGAGGAAAACGACCAATCAGAGCAGAGTTGGAGTCTGCCATCCAGCTGCCGTCTCTCAGCAGCTGTCACTCAATTGCAAACTCCAATCAAACGGTCAAACTAGGCAGCACTGATCTAATATGAATCAATATTCTGTTACTGTAATGCTTATTTCTCTCCTCAAATGTTTTTAGAATCATCTTGTAGTGTACTGTTTAGCTGTAAAATGAGAAAGTTTGTGACTTGGCAGCCATGTTGAGATCTGTTGAGGAAATATCAAGCACCGCCCACCAGCTGTAGCACAGCCAATAGGAACGCTCTCTCTCTGAAATGACCTGTGATTGGCCAAAATCTCCCATCACAGGCCTGAAAACAGAGCCATGAGGAGGAGCAGAAGTCTAGTTTTCTCTCAGAACATTTGAATTACAATATGCTGAAAGGTTATTGTAGGATGTTTGCCCAATGATGCCAAAAATATACTGCCTAGTGAAGTTTTAAGTGATTATTAAAGACAAAAACTGACTGTACTGGGCAAAAACTGTCAGAACAGGCATATTCTGGTCACACATTGTATCATTAATGTATGAAGAAAAAAAACTATAATTAGGCCTGATTTTTAAATCCTTGTTCACTTTGTTTTGGAGGCAGTGGCTTTCCCAGCATGCACCTGGTGTTCTTGTACAGCTTGCAGTTCCTTACATGGATTTTAACTGATGCACAGTCTCTCTTTCTTCCCTTCCAGTGGGTTGGATTTGAATTCCTAACTTTTATCTTTGCTGCTTGGCATTTCTGGAGCCAGTTGTCCTTTTACAGCCAGGTTATGCAACACACCTCCACCCTCCTGCTCCTCCTCCTCCTCCTCCCGCTGCTGCTGTCATAATCCTTATTAGAAACCTGTTTCTTCATGATAACAGACGGCCTTTCACATATATATATATACACTTCCCTCTGCCTTGGTTGAACTTTGAACATCCTGCAGTGTCACTGTGAATGCTGTTTTTCCACCACCCTGAATTCATTCATATTTACTGATTAATTATGTTTGTCAGTGTCAAAACAGTTACTGTGGATTATATTGAAGGAAATGCATAAAGGAAGTTTTGTGCAATCAGTCATGAATCTGTCATGAATTAGTTCCCAAGTGTACTACTGGTGTGTAGCAGCACCAGTCGCACAGCAGTTTGTGAAATAGTCAGGAAATTGAATGTATTGATTTGCGTACATAGACATGAATTTAAATTTTTTTTCGTGATGGTCAGCATGAAATCAATTTGTAATCCATGTAATTATGACCCGGGAAGTAAAAAGAGTGGCGAACACCACATCAGGATGAGGTCAGGGTGGTTGGGTGGGTCAGAAAACACAGTGCTTTCTCCCAGGAGACCGCTGTTTGTGTCCCGTGTGGAACCACAAGTCAGAGTTGATTTATTTGTCACATAACTTGCGTACTTATGTTACACCACTTTCGGTGTTATTTTAACCCAAACAGCGATCTTTTTCCTAAAGCTAAGTTTTGTTGCCTCAGCCTAACCAAGTTGATCTTTTCGTAAACCTAAGTAATTTTATTTTGAAAAGACTGGAGTGGAAATTGACACATGCTTCACGTGTTGCATTCAAGGAACAAGGACATTCGTAGGAAAACACAGCACAACTTTCAACAACATTTTTCTGAGCGTCACGAAAAAAAAAGGAAATTTGTGTCTATGTACACGAATCTAATAGATTAAATTGTGACTATTTCACAAGCCGTGACACTGTGTAGTGTGTAGAGCAGTGGCAAACAAGACATTTAATTTCGATTTTACTTTAAAAGTCACTACAATAACATCAAATTTGAATCATTGACACTTTTAAAAGTTTTGAAATATTGCTGGATTTCCTGAGTAGACACAGGAAAGATGTTTTTCTTTTGTTTATTTTTGTAAAATCAAATTATAACCACAAAACGCAGCTGATTTTGCTTTAAAGAACTCAATTTAAACCCAAGTAAACATGTATTTTATTTTGTTGGAAAGTCAAGTCTCCATTTATTTTGAATTGTGTGCATTCCTGTAGACAAAAGTGAAAAGCGAAATAAAGATATTTCCCAGAGGGGAAATCCGGGTGTTGCAGCAGCACAAGGACATAAATAAGTACAGATAAATATAGAAAGGTGAAACAAATAAAATAAATAAATAGATTTATAAGTAAAAATAAAATAGAAACTGCAAAAGAGCTATTGGACTCAAAATTGCAGTACTAACTGTACTCACAATTCACGACCAAAGTTGTACTTGATTAATGCAATATTATTATTATTATTATTATTATTATTATTATTATTATTATTAGCAGCAGCAGCAGCAGAGTATAGTATATGTAGAGTAATATGATACCACCAAATATAACAGTGTACACCAGAATAGTATATAATAAGTATAATAGAGCGGGAAATTACTATACCATAATACCGAATTATTTTCAGGAAAGTTATGATTTCAGTAACATTTAATTTAATTTCATGTGGCGCCAGTGTTGTTTTAAATACAGTTTTATTAGGAGAACTGGTGAAAGTTGTTCCAGTATTTACTGTAGTTAGTTTTTATTCACATTTCTTTTTGGCCTCATTTTATTCACATGAAAATCTCAGCATGTCCTCTGAATACTGAAAATTAAAACAGTCAGGGAACTAAAGGTTATATTTAAAAATCAACCATAAAAAACTAATCGAGTCCACATTTGTAGTAATCAGTCGTCCATCCGTGGTGAGAGGCCGAGCTGCGCATGTCTGTCTCCCTCCTCCTCCTCTCCGTCTCTCCGCGTCGGTCGCTCTCACCTCTCAACCAGGCGGAGCCGCCGTGTTGCTGCATGCTTAACGGAGGTTCAAGATGGACGCCAAACAGGGTTAGTCTGCTTCTAATCTTTTGTTTACCGACCCTCTCCCTCCTCTTTTACTCGCCGCATTTGCGTCCGGTTATTTGGCGGGTTTAGGATTTGCATAAGCACCGGGACTGTGTCTGGATCCAGCCTAAGGAGGGGGAGAGGCGGACCGGCCCGCGGAGGTCATGTCGGACGGGTTGACGCGTTGTACCACTGGGAGGACCGGGCTGCCGGTGGGGGCTGCAGACGGCCTCCCGGGGAGGATGATAATAATAATAATAATAATAATAATAAAACACTTTGGGAGCATGTTGAGGAGAGAGAGAGCTGCTGATTTAAACATAGCGAGACCAGCAGCTGAGCTTCAGCTAGCTGTGATGTGGGCTCTATTTTTAGCCCGGCTCCGCGGTGCTAGCACGCCTGCTACCATATGTAGCCAGACAGCCACATTAGGACCGCGGACCCTCCTCCTCCTCCTCCTCTTCCTCTTCCTCCTCATGTTCGCTGTCCGTGTCTTTACATTCAGACAACCACTCTGTCAAACTACCGGCCCCAGCTGCTGCTGTGGCTAACAGAGCTACCAGCTAGTGATCACACTGAGGTAGATAATGAGGGGAGAGCTAGCTGCCATCTAACGGGCTAGCTGTCAACGCCCACATGTTCACCCTGCTGCGCTCAATAAGGAAGAAGCTTCCCGAAAATGGGTCTGAATAATGGTCAGTGAGCCGGCTGACACCGTGTTTTACAGCAGCCAAGAGGCGCTCGTCTTTACTGGAAACCCCTCTGATCTGATCTGCTCTGGAATCAGTGGAAAGCACCACTTCTGTATTTGGTGTTATTCTAAAACAGCAGCAGCATTGAAAGCCATTTTAAAAAAAAAGAGAGAAAAAAGCAGTTTTTAAAGTGGCAATTCTTAAGATTTCAGTCCTGGTTGATTTAGCATTTCGATTGCAGTGAAAACAATGGAATTGTGCTTAGATTTGAGCAGTCTGGAGTCTTTGTGTTGATACATGAGCATAGAAATGGAACAGAAAAATTATATTTTTTTGCATATGAGCTTCAAGTTTCCAGAATTGTGTGCATGATACTTTTTTTTTTTTTTTTTTTTTTTTAAACAATGGAGAAAACTGTAACTTTCTGGGAATGTCACCACAGATGCCCATTTCATAATACTGCAAACAATATATTGCAGTAGTTAAATCAGTGGGCCATAGGCTCAAACACCATTGTGTTACTTCCTTCAGTGATGGATAGTGACCTAAAAGACATCTATTTTTATGAAAATCTTCAAGATTGCCACTTTACGATAACACTGGTAAAAACTGCAGAAAGGCTACCGAGCAACAGAGGCTCCGTTCAGACCTGGTATTAACATGTGTCCTCAGTGATCGGATCACAGGTGGACAGCTCTAAGCACAGGTGTGAACACACTCGAGACGCATTGAGGACACATTGAGATCGGATCTTTCAGACCACATCAGAGGTGGTCTGAGAGATCGGATCTTTCAGACCACATCAGAGGTGGTCTGGGCCTCATACGACCTCATTCTTTTATTAGTGTGTAGTGAATGTGTCCCATGGGCCACATTAAGGACCGCCTACTCAACTGACATCCCTCTGGGATCTGCAGGTCTCTGAGCTCCTCAGGTGAATAGACAGGCAGACACGGGCGTTGTCAGCATGGAAACGGCCTCTGTGCTCTACTGTATCCTGTCGGTACAACAGTATTTTATTAAAATATATCTTATCTATAGGCTGCGTATCTACAGACTATCAGACTAGGCACGCAAAGTGCATTATTATCATACTGTCGGAGTTTTTGTTCTGCTGCTTTATTATCTGTTTGTTTTTGATTGGTCAAATACGTTTTTGGTCTTCAAAATGTTAGAAAATAGTAAAAAAAAAAAAAATACCCATCTAAATTTTGTGAAGCCCAAGATGACATCTTCAGATGCTCACTTTATGCGACCAGCAGTCCAAAGGACATCAATACTGAAGATGCACTTATATAAAAGATAGAAAAGCAGCAAATCTCAACATTTGGGAAGCCGCGAACGAAAAATATTCAGCATTTTTCTGAGAAAAATGACTTCAACGATTCATGCATTATCTATTTCGTTGAAGATCCACTTGTCAGTTCAGCGCTTAAACTTTCTTTCGTATCATCCCATGTCTTTGGTAGCATCCCATGTCTACAGAATGAACATGTTTTATATTCATTAATGTTGAAAAAGTGCTGGTGTCCTGCAGTATTAAGCTGTCAGTTGGATTTGTCCACTTGGCAACAATTTGTTGCAGGAAATCTGATTTGAGGTTTTCAGCCTCTTGAGCTTTATTGGCTGTTGAATATTTTGGACAGCTGTCAAACCTACTGTGGCTGGACAGTCGCTTGGTCTGTGGTGCTGAGCAACATGGCCGCCCTCACTTACAGCACCTGCCATTGTCTCTCTGTACATCAGCTCACCCTGCTCCGCAGTTTGCATTTTAATGCTGCTTTGCTTATCAGCAAACTATTTATCTCTGGATGTATGTAAGACCTTGAGACTTATTTATGGTTTGGGATGTGAACTTGAATTAAAAGTGAACCCTTAATTATGAAGGCCTTTAGCTATAATTTCCAATAAGCGATGCAGAAACTTTAAACTGTCAGATTCCAGCGTCCAGTGTGACGTGCTCTCGTCATTCAGAGTCACAAAGTACAGCATGTGACGGCTGTGAGCGACGTCAGAGTCTGCAGGAAACCCAGGACTCCTTCACTGCTAATATTGTCCATTGACCTGCCTGGAATTCCCTGTTGAAATATAAGCGTGCTCTATGCAGGACCCAGGTCATGAGCGCAGCTGTCTCCCAGGAGAGTCCTACCCCCACCCACCATCTCCACCACCACCCGTCTATCTGGGTCCTCAGAGAGCGAAGGAGCTCCCTGCAGCACCCATGGGTCAGAAAGACCCCATATTTAAAAACTGCTGCTGATGATTTTATTTTTGGCTCTTTTTTTGTTAATAATTCCATAATTGGAAGTTGATAAATTCCTGAAAATGCAGCCTGACCAATACCAAAACTGCCCCCTCCCTCTCGAACTCACTCCCCAAACACATCAGAGACTGCACCAACCTGTCCACATTAAAATCACAAATCAAAACTCACCTTTTTAGAACTGCTTTTGTTTTATATTTTTTATGATGTCCTTGTTTTATAATCATTTTATCCGTGTAGTGTCTTTGAGTTTCCAGAAAAGCGCTTTATAAATAAAATGTATTATTAAACCAATATCAGCCAGTAATATTGACCTTGCTGATGGATCAGTTGAGCTCCTCTGTAAATTCAGTAATTTTGTTAATCTAATTTTGTATTCCATAAATTCGACCACTCTTCCACAGGATTTCGAAGGTTTTTTTAGCACAGATGGGATGGAAATATGGCAGATTATTTTCATAATCAATTAATCTGCAGATGATTTTATATTGAATCTCTTAGTCTTTAAAACATCAGAAAACAGTGAGAGCCCAAATGTCTTGTTTACGATATTTGCAATTTTACTTGAAAAATGACAAACGATTATCAAAATAGTTGCTGATAGAGATGCACCGATTGCAATTTTCTCGGCCAATTTTGATAATTATTTTTCTTTTAATGTCCGACCTGCCGATTCCGATTTTCTTTCTAAGAACTATAATTGACAACTAGGCTCCACACTAACTTTTTTCACCACCATCCCGAAAAATAATTCCAACCGTCCCGATGTCAGTGTGAACCATCAAAAATTTTAAATGTCATCCTTTTACTCTATTAGCTATCATCTATAGTGGTCATTTGCTTAAAAACACACAATGCAAATGATTAGGAAATAAATGTTATATGTTTTTTTTTTAATATTTGCTTTGATTAAAAAAAAAATTCTTGGCATTAGTAGTTTTAATTATGAATTATAAACTGCTTAAAGTTAACGTTAGTGTTGGGTCATAATTCCCTATCTTATATCTATTTTATATTGCTGTGAAACATCTTCAAACAACTGTATTTGTTCAAGTTTCCTGAAAGAAGATAATATTTGAACACATCATGATAAAGTTATAATTTACCTTCTCCCAATAGTTTTAAAAATAATCCCTCTCAATCATCACCGACCACTAGAAGTGTGTGGTGGTGTCTGGATCTACAGAGACCCTGCAGCCCTCTGCCTCTATTTTTTTCTTTTCTTCTTATTTTGCTGTGTGTTTCTGGGCTTCCAGATTCACTGCTTTATCACCAACGCTGCTCCCTCTCTTGATTCACTCGAATCGGCTCGCTTGACCAGCGCTGCTCTCTCTCTTGCCATCGCTCGCTCGTTGAGCCAAGGTGGAGCCAACTTTGAATACCGTGTGTTACAAACCGTAACCAGCAGCTGTTGCATATTATACCTCTATGGGTAATTTGAACTGATAATAATAATGTGATACCATGAAACCGTGATATCTTCCAAAACGGTTATTGTACCGGAAAAATCTCATACCTGACATACATACTTAAAACCCTACTCCCAATCTGAGTCACGTCCCATGACAATCTCATGAATTCTGATCTCACCATGCATATTAGACAGAGGTGTAAAATTCACTGATTTACATTGAAAAACGCTAATTCTTCAAAAATTCTGAAACGCAAAGAGCATGTTTATTCAAAAAATAAAAGTGTTTTTAGACCCATAATCGCAATACAATAGAAGTAAATTAGGTATTTCGGCTATGAATATAATTAAAATGATAACGTAATAATGCTTTAAATTAAAAATGTGGCGCTTTGACTCTTTTTGTTGCAGTTCAATATTAAATGTAGCTTAAATGCTGCACAAGCTCCAGGCTTCATTTGAGGACAAACTGTCACTTCTCTCTGGATGTTTGACACTAACCACCACTCTTCCTCCTCCCCTTTCTCCTGCAGTGGTGGATCTCCTCTACTGGCGGGATGTGAAGACCACAGGCGTGGTGTTCGGCGCCGCCCTGCTGCTCCTCCTCTCCCTGACGGTGTGCAGCATCGTGAGCGTCTGCTCCTACATCGGCCTGGCTCTCCTCTCAGTCACCATCTGCTTCAGGATATACAAAGGCATTCTGCAGGCCATCCAGAAGTCAGATGAGGGGCACCCATTCAAGTGAGTACCAGCAAGAGAGAGAATCTAAAGTTTTTAGGGTCATGAAGGTCAGAAAATCCACCATATGATTTTAGCTGTGTCTACCAAAGCGTTTTTTCCCAGCTGAAAACGGCAGGCAATGCAAAGCTGGCGAGCTGGGAGTTGGTTACATCTGATTGCTATGATACGGAATGTCCGCTGAAGTCAACACGTGGTGAAATGCTTGCTCTGGCCCTTGCTCTGGATGAATGGAAGGCTGAGGCACGTAGGGAGAGAGGACAGACCTGCCGATCTGTGTGGGTTCATGAGATTTTGTGGGTGAGGAAACATCTCGGCGAGTACGATCGTTCGCACACAGTAAGACCATAACATACTAATTAACACATTTGATCACGTCTTTGTGGTAGGCTACTTGTCCCGCCCCTCCCCCTTTGTGATTGGACGGCTGGGTAAAAACTGACAGTAACAAGCGTAGCGTTTTACCCAAAGTTTAACATTTTTCAGCTCTCGGAGACCTGAAAAAGACTCCGAACGTGCAGCGCTCGACCCAGAATAGACGCTCAGCGCCTCGTTTTGACCATAGCGTAAATACATGGCGCTCCAAATGCAAAGCATTAAAAAAATACATTGGCCTCAGGAAAAAACGCATTGGTGGACACGGCCCCTTACACTACCGTTGAAAAGTTTACCAGCTGTTATATTTATGCTCTTTCCTTCAATAATAACTATTTGAACAGAGATAAAAACAGTGTTATTCAGACACCAAAGGTATTATTAACATGGGAAATAGTTTTGGGCCCAAAAGAAGAAGAACGAAATGATTCAAACCTCCATTTAGTCGATGTCCTCACTGTGTTGCATGACAGGGGAGAACACTGTTGGAACTTGGATGTTGAATTTGTTCTCCAGTCCAGAAAAGCGTCAGTGAGCCTCGATCATTATTGAACCACAATTTGACTCTAAATATTAAATTAGTGTGTTTTTCTTTGGGCCCTCTGCAGTCTACTCAGTGGTTAGATTGAAGAGGTTTAAACGGTGATTAGTCACTCCATACTATCCCATAATTCAGTTTAGGCAAAGGTAAATTCTAACGTTATCATGATGTGTTCCAATGTCATTTTGTAAAAATAGTTTTAAATCCAGCTGAGGAGATGTTTTCACAAGAATATGATGTAGATATTAAAGAGGGAATTCATTTTCTTGGGCGCTGTACCAGGGTATTTAGAAATCCCATCGGTATGGTTTTCCATACAGTCATGAATACAGACCCTGCACTTTCTATGATGCTGTATTAATGTGATGTATTGTAATGCACAGCACATGCCACCAGAGGTCTTCTTCAAACTACAAAAAAGCAGTTTACCACATGATTTGATTCAACTGCCAGTCTGCCACCACCAGCCAGTGTGGGAGGGAGGGAGGGAGTGTGACGTAATCAGTTATAGAGTGCTACAGGAATGAGTCCTAAAACCCAGAAGTGAGTTAGCATTTTAGCACTTCTGGTTCCCTCGTCTGGAAGTCAGAGGGTTTTTAGTTAGATGCCTGAAATAAGGTCTGTGGTTAACACAAGCTGAAGATATCATAACATTTTGTTCTATAACATAACATACATCAATAAATACCCCACTCATGAATTTTAAAGCCTTTGTGTCTTAAAGAAAGTGGTTGCTAACAAGCGTCTAAATGAGTCTACTATATTTCTCGTGCAACCATGGCGTAGTTAGTTTATAGCATAACGTTAGCTTTTTACTTCTGGTGCATTCATGCTTCGAAAATCATACAAGTGGTGTTCATTTATGGAGATTATTTTGCAGAACAAAATGTGTAAGTATCATAAATGTGTGTTTGACACAGAACTTTTTTTTCTGCAATAATCCAAAAGCCAATGGAATAATCCCATTGGCTGTTAGTGAAGGGAACCAGGGTGATGCTAACTTCCTGGTTGGCCTACAGCTCCCCCCCCCCCCGGAACCGTATACCCCGGTGAAATATCAGGAAGGTATAAATAAACAGATACCGCCCAAGCCTAGTGTCTGGCCCAGATAACATATTCTTTCCTTTTTTAATTTTGTATTGCGATGGTTTCAAAAACAACTTCAGTTTGAGGTTTTTTTTTTACCACCACAAACAACTATATCACATAGAAACACACACACACACATCTCTGTACAGTAACTCACTACTTCACAGGATCACTCTGAATATACACAGTGGACTCTTTTAATACTCAGCCTGCTGGTTCAACGTCTTGTTTATTCCTTTATCCTCTCTCCTGGCTTTTTTTCAAAACCTACTTACTGTGTTTTTTTGTCACCTGCTGGTCTGCAAACTGACCTCGATGCATATTAGAGTTCATTTAACTCAGATTAACATAATCTGAGGGGGGTGGGGGGAGTGAGTTTAGAGAGTCACATTACAAAGTCATTTCTACAGATTCTACAGTGTACGCAGGAAAGCTGCATTAAAAAGAGCAGGAGGAAATATCACAGTGAACTAACTACAACACAACTACACACACACAACAAACAGCGCTGTCCATTATTCTGAAACAACAGCTAAATGATAACATGTATGTCAGCCAATACATTTTTTGTATTATCATTTTTCTATGGATACATAAAGCTTGAACAGAGGGGGATCAATGAGCTCTGTATTTAACCCACTGCTCTGCTGTCTTTCCCTCTCAGGCAGTACCTGGACCAGGAGGTGGCGCTGTCTGCAGACATGGTCCACAAGTACAGCGACATGGCTCTAGCTAAACTCAACAAGAGCATCGGTGAATTAAGGCGCGTGTTCCTGGTCGAGGACCTGGTCGACTCCATCAAGGTGAGAGAGACTCTGGTTCACACTATATTCACCCACAAATGACCATTACTACTTAGGTAGATAAAGAGTATTTGAAGTAGTCTAAAGTGGGAAATACAGGCAGGAGGATGACACCTAAACCATATTTCAGACTGTGTGCACACATGCACGTGGGAGGTGGAGCAAGATAGCGAGTGAGAACGAGCGCGGAGTGTGAGTGAAGGCAGGCAGAGGAGCAGAGTGCAGCGTCGACTCCGGCCCTGGAGACCAAAGCTACGGTCTCCCATGTGTCTTCTGGCCATGGTCGGGGGGGCTGGAGCAGGATTAGTTGACAATGTTTTGCAAGACGGGCTTCACTAGATAGAACTTTTGCGGTTTTGGTGCTTCTGTGTAGTTTGTGTTGGAACAGCGTAGCCATACGTAAGAGCGCATAGGAAACACCGACCCGCATGATTTCTAAGAGTAAGAAGTTACAAACAGTACCTTTTTAAGTTTGAGGCACCTGTTGGTGGATACAACCTTTCTTTGGTTGTTCGGTCTTTGCAGCTTTCAGTTTTGTCCCAAGCTTCACTTGAGACTCTTTATGTTGGGTTATCATTTTAATGTTTTGCACATCTGTACATGATATAGATGCATAAACTGTATATAAGAAGTGGACGTAGTCACCATGACATCACTAGGCTTGCCGCGGTACTCGGTGTTACACGGTGGTCGGGCACACACCGATTACATCACATACCCTTAGTCTCCACCGTCGGGTCCATTTTTTATTTTTTTTTAACAGAAATAAAACCCATTTATTCATTTTGGCGTATCATCGGCATTTTAGTCTGACGACGGACGCTATAATCTGAAAGTGAATGCATCTGCTCCGTAAGGAGTCAGCTCAGAGTAGCAGGTGTAATATTTCACACACACACTGGACGAGAGAGAGAGATGACAGAGGATTTGTTGTCGAAGCAATTTTCCGATTTGAACCCAATGCTATAATGTTAATGAGGCCATCGGCGTGAGAAGGATGGAGCGGTCACAGCCGGTGTGTGCGGCGCCAGGTAGATCCCTGCGGCCCCGCAGCAAAAGCTGGACCGGAGAGGCCAGACACACCGCCACCCGACGGTTAACATCAAAGTAAGCGCACTACACATATTGACCGGCATCTTTTCTTATAAAATGTCCGGTGTAATCTGTAACACTGGTGTTGCAACAAGTTTATTAACCGCTGGGGAAGATGTCCTCACCGTCACATCCCTAGACGTCACCCATTGGTTTGTGGACTGCCCTTTTGATGTACTGAAGATTTGAAACTAGAGATTGAGACCATAAACTCATGTTTACAATGTTTACTGAGGGAATAAATCAAGAGAGAGGTAGACTCATGTTCTCATAGACTTCTATACAATCAGACTTCTTTTAGCAACCAGAGGAGTCGCCCCCTGCTGACTGTACAGAAAGAATGCTAGTTTAAGGCACTTCAGCATTGGCTTCACTTCTCAGACCCCGGAGTTACCTACTGTATAGATGTAGACCTGGATCAGCCGTGTTAATCAGCAGCACCTACAGTGGGTTAATGTGTCTGTAGATCAGTGTTGGTAACAGATGAGCTTTCAGAGCTCTGCAGCTGTCAGACGCCTGTCGTCACCTTGCTGCACCCTCCAACCTGCAGTCCAAATACAGATCTGAGAATAACGCCGCGCAGAAGAAACTTCCCTTACAGGGTCAAAAAACAGATTCTTTTAATCCAACCAGGTGGAAGTTTGAGCCTCAGGAATGTGTTTATATTCTCAGCAGATCTTGTTCTTCTTCGTCTGCCCCTGAGTAATTTCCTGTTATCCGTTTACAACCACGCCAGCGGGTCAGTAAAATGTCACACTCTTACCTCACAAGCCTCCAGTCAGAAACCTAGCTGTTTTAACTGTGTCGGGTCTTTACACTGGCAGCCATTTTGGCTCTATGCTCCGGGCTGTTTTCATGTTCATCATGTACACGAGCAGAAGACTGTCACATTCATTTACAGCACTGTCTGCATTCATATTAAAACAGCTTCAGGATTTAAATCTCATTTTTACAAAACTAAGTTCAGACGTGTTTCTGCATCCTGACCCTGATATATAATATATATAATATATATAACCCTCAGAAACAGACCACGCTTTTTACATCACAAAAGAAAGGATATATACTGAGGTGTTATGATCATTCTCTGACAGGACTCAGACAAACATTCATTTTAATTAATGAATGAATTAAATTCCGTTTCATCACAACGTGGCTCTTACTTTCACAAGTTCTAATTACATTGTACTCGTCGTCTGTGAACAAGCCAACGCTGCTTAAAATGAGTCCCGAGTACTCGAGTCTCCGATTAGTCGATTAATTGCCAACAAGTTCTGATAATTGATTCATGATTTAAGACTATTAAACTTCCAAATATTCTCCAGCCTTTCAAATGTGAGGGTTTTCTATTTGTCACTGTTTTCTATCACAGTAAACTTTAATATCTTTTGGCCATTTTTCAGACATTTTGTCACAATTTAGATATTTTAAAAACTAAAAAGACGAATTGAAATCGTCTGCAGCCCGTTAATAGTTTGTCGACGCCGTTGCGTTCCCAGATATCGGCAATTAACTTTGTAGATGTAATGTTGTTTATAGCGGAAAGAAATTCTGAACAAATCTATGGAAATAAAACCCAAGTTGTAAAAAACAAGAATTGTCTCTTTGCACAGTATTATCAATCATTTTCTTGTTTCTATGAACATTTAAGAGAGAGATGACGACAGAGTGCGTTATGGAGAACCACAGGGCTGCTCAGATATTCCTGTTCAGGGTCACATATTCAAGACTGTTTCTAAAGAGAGACAGATGACTCGTCTCAGACAGATTGACCCAGTCTGTTCAATTTATAGATCTGCTCCTTGAGAGTCTCTGTTTATTTAAAGGGTGACTGGATATATGAAGTTATATGAGTGACTAAAGAGAAGAACTTCATTAACGTCATTGATTCCTGAGAGGAAACTCTCTAAATGCTATCGATGCAGAGCGGATTCTTTCCCTTCTCTCTGTCATTAAAAGGTGGAGGTAAACAATGGTGGAAGAAGTGCTCCGATATTTTACTAAAGTAAAAGTACTGATACTACGATGTAGAGATACTCGGATACAAGGAAAAGTCCTGAACTCAAATCTTACTAATGTTAATGTACAGAAGTATCAAAATATACTTAAAGTACGAAAAGTCAAAGTTCTCATTTGCAGAACAATATATATTATATTATGGATTATAATTCTTTATGCATTAGTGTTAGTCACTTTACTGTTGCAGCTGGTAAAAGTGGAGCTACTTTTAATGACTTCTGCTGGGTAGTTTCTATGATAATAAATCATCATTTATATGTTGATTATATTTAGTATTAATAATCTGAATTATTAAAGTAGCTAAAGCTGTCAAATATAGTAAAGAGTACAATATTTAAAAAAAACAAACTGCATGTGATGATCATAAAGTGGGCATGTCTGTAAAGGGGAGACTCGTGGGTACCCAGAGAACCCAGGATTCCTTAGATTTTCTAGTTTCATATGAATATACTGTGTGAGAAATCTGACATCTGCTACTCTGAGCTGAGACTCTGTACGGAGACGACACTTTGACTTTCAGTTTTTAGCGTCTGTCATCCCACTGTGTATTGATAACGTAGCGCTGATATGTGAAAATGAACTAAATGGGTTTTAATTCTTTTTAAAAAAAGCCAAACAAAGGTGTGGCGGTTGGCAGGTAATGGAATCACTGTATGCCCGAACACCGTGTAACCCTGACTACCGCAGCAAGCCTACCTTTGACCTCTAAAAACACGAAGAAGTCGGAACGAATGATGGTTTTTATTATCAGTTAATCTGCAGACTTTATGTAAAAGCACATTATTCATCGACATACTTCATATTTTTATACTTTAAATATGAAGTTGTTTGTTTTTCAGATCGTCGTGTCTGTGATGTTTCTAATCTGTGATTTCTTTTTTCTTTGTCTCTGCAGTTTGCTGTGTTGATGTGGATCCTGACCTACGTTGGCTCCTTGTTCAACGGACTCACTATTCTTATTCTGGGTGAGGAACAAGTCACACGTGTTAATATGCAGTTTAAATGATGTTTCAATCTAAAGAGATTAACATTTCTTACTTTGGCTCCATCTGGTGGTGAAATCAAGAATCATGCTGACTTCTTCTAGAAACCAAGGCTAAAGAATCATTTTTTAGCTCATAAAAAGTATGAAGTAGTAACTTCTTACTGTAATCTGAGTTGTAGTTGCTCTGTGAGAGATTCTGTCTGTTGGAGTTTGTCGTTTTAAATCACACTAACAAGAAGCAGCAGGCAGTAAAACCTCATTTCTTCCTCTTCAGTTCTGGTCGGATTGTTCAGCTGCCCGATCGTCTACGAGAAACACCAGGTGAGTCTTTACCTTTTAATAATTCCACATGTTCTTTTAAAAGGGGAAGTGGGGAGTGATGGAGGATCAGCACCAGTCTAAGGTCTCAGCAGCCAGAAATAATCCTTCCATCAAACTCACTGTTCTGCTGCTAGTCTGACTGCTAAGTGTGTGTCTTTAATGGGACCAGGTGGACTCCAGATTATTTTTTGTAGGCTATGAATACCGATCATAGTGACAGTTTGTTAAAAAAATAATTTGGTGAGGAACAAAGCAGGGATGTAAGGAGTCACTAACAACTGTCGAAACAAGATCCGAAATCAACCCACAATCCAGCGGGAGGTGGAGAGCTCTGCACCCAGCTGCAGCTCCTCCGGGCCAGGAGCAGAGCTTCACCTCGCCGCTCCGCTGGCTCGGAAGAACCACAACCAGAATCTACACTAAATTCGAGTTCCTCGTAATAGCTTTAAGTATGATTTTGAATGAAGGACTTGTATGTGATCCTGACGCTTGTTTGTTTGTGTTTTCAGGCTCAGATCGACCACTACCTGGCTCTGGTCAACAACCAGGTCAAAGACATCGTTGGAAAGTAAGTAGTTTATCCTGCTGAGCTCTTTACAAATCTTTCAGAGTGGACTTAACAGCACCAACATGAGTGTTACAATACGTTTACCATAGTAATGTAATAAATAGTATTCTGCTTTGTCCCAAGTTTATTTGACTTGAGTGAACCAATAAGAGATCACAGAGTTAGAGGAGACTAATGCCCTGATCAGACAGAGTGCGTTTGGTTTCTTTGTATTTGTTTTCAGTGAGATTGTAGAGTTTTGCACACTGCTTTTCACAGGAGCGCCCTGAACGTCTAGAGATGAAAAAAAAGTCAACTTAGAGCGGAAAAGCACCCAACGTCATTAGAGTCTCGTTGTGGTGACTTTTACTGGATACTCTGAGCTTTATGACTTAACCAACCGTAGTTACCGTGATCTGATCATCAAACTTTAGATTTCGGGTAAGTCGCTTTTAGGGATGCACCGATACCAGTATCGGGTCCGATACTGTGCTCATGTACTCGTACTCGCAAAACGGCTCCGATAACACTTTACAGCAGCGTGACGGGCCGGTGGTGCGTCCCACTCCGCAGGGCCGGGATCCCACTTCAGTCGTTGGCGTCAGCCCTCACTTTCTTTGCGCCCTGGGTTTTGCTTGCATCCTCTGACTCGCGCGTGCGTTAGACTCCTTGGTCCGTGTTTTCAAGACGGGTCGGGTGGGTTGCAGACATCGCCGCCGACCCCAGGCGCATTTTACGTGGGCGTAGCCCGCCCTGGGGGCATGACGCGGTTGGGGCGCACTGAGGACAGTCCACCCCGGTCAACAGTCTCACTGGGAGCAGGGGGCCCCGTCCCTCCCCGTTGGGGAGAGAGTGAGTACTTTGTCCACGGCCCTGTGAAGCACCTTCGCCCCGAGCCTTTCCAAGCCGATCTAGATCCGGTCGCGGCGCACCGCCTCATATGCGGGACTCCCCAGCCTGTCGTGTGTTGCTCACACCCTCCAGCTGGCTGTTAACGAGGCTCTTTTGGTATGGAGAAGTACTCGTATCGGTACTCGGTATCGGAGAGTACCCAAATGTAAGTACTTGTACTCGGTCTGAAAAAAAGTGGTATCAATGCATCCCTAGTCGCTTTCATTAATTTAAACTGCAGGCAACTATCAACTATTAGGTAGTGTACAGTTCATGGTTTGTGTTAAGCCAACATTAACACTCATTTGGTGTTGCCCAGCAACAATAAAAAAAAATAAGATGCAGCAAACAGCAAAAAACGCTCCGTCTCTCCAGGCAACAAAAACACAATGCAGTGCACCTCGTCACGTTTTCAACCTGCAGAACGCACTCTGTGATCAGAGCCTTAATGGAGCCGCCTTCACCAAACAGCTGACAAGATGGTGACATGAACCAACTGGTTTAAACTGAAAGACCAAACTAAAGAGAAAATGGTGAACGTGGACAGTTTGATCACATGGAAGCCCAACAAGAGAAAACAAATGTAATGTTAATTCTGTTTTCATATAGCGTCAAATCAGAACAGAAGTTATCTCAGGACGCTTTTCATATAGAGCAGGTCTAGACTGCACTCTATAATATGTTAGTAATGACTCTTCTCCTGTCAGAAATGTTCTTATTGCCGTTATCAGCAGAGTGTTACCATGGAAGCATTCTAGATCTGCAGTCAATTTTAAATCGCTGCTATAAATCATCTAAATACATTCACGCTTAATGCATTAATGACCCAGAAATACTACTATTACATCTGGGGATTAATAATTCTATTTTGCCCTTCCTGCAGGATCCAGGCGAAGGTGCCCGGGATGAAACGCAAAGCAGAGTGAAGTAACGACAAGTCGGAGCTCGGATTCAGGAAGTCCTGAGAGGAAAGATGGTTGTAGGGGAGGAGGGGGTGTGTTGGGGGGGTGGATATGAAGGAAGGCTGGAGGAGGAGAGGAGGGGTCTGGCGTGGATGCAGCCCTTCTAACTTTATTTGTCAAAATAATAAAAACACTTTTTTTCCAGTTCAGAATTCCTTTTTTTTGTGTGTTTTCTGGAGAAGTCGAAGCAGGTCGGAGTTCAGCTGAGGTTTTACGACACCGAGGTTGGCTCGATGAAACACCTTTTTTAATATATTAAGTTTGAAATGTTTGTTACTGTGAGACGTTGAATCTCACAGAAACACATTTAAATCTTGAATTAACCCTCCCTCTCCCCACCCAGTGCATTGTGGGAGGTCAAATTCTCCCACAGTGGGGTTCGGGTGTTTATTTCCGTCATTTTTTTGAGCCGAGCGGAGAGATTTTTTTTTTTCCTTCGTCTGCTGTTTTTGAGAGAGCGAGCGGCAAACGGCAACTCATTTGTATTTTCTCTTATTTTATTTTTTTTTGGTATGATTACTGAGTTAGAAGTATTTTGTGATTTAACTGTTTAAGTGAAACTCCGTCGTGTCCCTCAAGCTTTGAGCTCGTTTCCTCGGTAACCTGCTGCGTGGTTTCGCCTCGATGTGACGAATTTGATGAGGCAGCGTGTGGTGGGGGGGAGGGGGGTTTGTGGGGGGCTTGTACTACCATTAAAATCTTCATTGCTTCTGAGTAACTCTAGCTAGAAACATCTAGAAAACCTTTGCCAGACAAATAAAACATTAATTACATAAGTCGTTATTTCCATGTCATTTGCAGCTGTCTAGTAATGAAAAACTCTGGAAGAAACACGTTTACATTCATCCACATCAGATAAAATATTTAAAAAGTAAAAAAAAAAAAATGAAATGGGATTTAAAGAAAAAAATAACCATTATGTCTGTGGAGCCAATATCTTAATAAAGTTGCAACTTGATGTGACTTTGGGAAACTTTCGAGCATTTGTTTGTTATGCAAGTATAATTGTGAATGATAAACTTCATACTTCAATTGTGACGATAAAAAGCTTCCAGCTGGGAGCCGTGTTTGTGGAATGCATTGTGAGATGTAAACAATTATCAATAAAGCTTCTAGACGAAGAAAGTCCCGCCTCCTCATCTGTCCTTCAACTCGGCTAACTCCAGTTAGTTTCTGAAGATACTGTTCCAGTATCTTCAGTCTGCTGCGTATGGAAGCCCGTTTCCACTGGGAAAAGAAAAAGCAGAACAAATAAAAATAAATGACAAACTGTGACTTTCTCTAGTCATAATTATGTGATCCAAAGTCTCAGTTATAGTATGAAAAGTCAAACTTATGAGATACAAAATCACAATTTTTTTATACAAAGTCAAAAATGTGACTTTCAGAGTCATGATTGAGACAAATGTAGAGTAATATACAGTATATGATATGTACATGTTTTGACTTTATATGCAAAAATTGAGTAGCTAAGTCAATAATCGTAAAGGTTAAAGGTATGGAACCACTGTAAAAAGTGAGATTTTCATGACTTATTTTTGACATACTATACTATGACTCTTATTTTTTCGACACAATATAGTATTACTTTTATGTATTTTATCAACATTCTATACTTTGACTTTAATTCGACATACTATACTATGACCTTTTAATTTTTTTGACATAGTATACTATGACTTTTTTTCCCCAACATACTATACTATGACTTTTTCTGACTAGTTTTCGAAATACGATGCTATGACTTTTTTCGACACACTATATTGACTTTTTTTTTGACTTTTTTAGATGTGCTATACTATGATTTTTTTTTTTTAACTTTTTTATGACTGTGAAAAAAATTCATAGTATAGGATATTGAAAAGTCATAGTATAGTATGTCGAAAAACAAGTCATAGTATAGTATGTTGAAGAAATCAAAAAGTCAGAGGATAGTATGTTGAGAAAAGTCATAAAAAAGTAATATTATAGTAGTTGAAATAAGTCATGTTATAGTATGTCAAAAAAGGTCATAGTATAGTACCTGACAAAAAAAGTACTAAAAAGTCGTAGTACTGTTGTCGAAAAAAGGTCATAAAAGAGTCACAGTATAGTATGTCTAAAAAGGAATGCTACAATATGTCGAAAAAAGAAATAAAAATACTTTGACTTATTTCGACATACTATAGTATGACTATTTTTGTCATCCTATACTTATATACTTACCTATCCCATGACTATTTTATGATTTTTTTCAACATACTATATTATGACCTTTTAAAAAGAAATTCTGACATACTATACGATGACTTTTTGTCATGACTTTTTCTGTCATATTGTACTATGACTATTTTCAACATACTTTACTATGACTTCTTTCTATATCCTATACCATGATTTTTTGTAACATAAAAAGTCATATAAAA
>CAKAOH010039507.1:51490-76368 GCA_916701665.1 Sebastiscus tertius
TGTCGAAAAAAGTCATAAAAAAGTCATAGCATCGTATTTAGAAAACTAGTCATAAAAAGTATATATAGTATGTCGTAAAGTCATAATATACTATACTATGACTTTTTACGACATTCTATACTATGAATTTTTAATCTTTTTTTTCAACACTATGCTATGGCTTTTTCGACATACTGTACTACGCCTTTTTACGACTTTTTCAACTTAACTATACTATGACTTTTTTTGTTATACTGTACTTTGACTTTTTGGGACTTTTCAACATTTTATACTATGACTTTTTCAGACATAGTATACTAAGATTTTTTTAATTACTTTTTTGATATGAAATAGTATGATTGGAATTACTTTGACATAGTATACTGTGACTTTTTGGACTTTTGACATACTACACTGCTTTTTCTGAACATACTGTACTGTTTTGTTTTTTTTAGACTTTTTTGGACATACTATACTATGACATTTCTTTACTTCTTTCGATATACTATACTTTGACCTTTTTTCGACATACTATCCTGCGACTATTTTATGATTTTTTTCAACATGCTATATTATGATCTCTTTAAAGAAATTTCTGACATACTACACGATGACTTTTTGTCATGACTTTTTCTGTCATACTATACTATGACCTTTTTATTACTTCTTTTGACATTCTATACTATGACTTCTTTTTAATTGTTTAACATACTATGACTTTTCTGACTTTTTCAACGTACTATAGTAACACTTGTTCAACATACTAAACTGGGGAAAAAAACTACGGAAACTTGTGTTTGGTGGATTATTTCTCTGTTGTTCCAATGCTAATGGTCATTGTATTTGACATGGTTGGAAAGCCTGTTTATTTACCTTCACAATGATGTCCAACTTGTAAGGATCATGCATTTGTGGGATGAGCAGCACAGCTGATTATGTGGGGAGCGCCCAAGAAAAATGTTCCAAAATGCTCTATCAATGGTAAACAGTGTATTCTCCTGTTGGTACTGACTCTTGTTTTGAGTTGGTTGGTGGATTGGATGATTGAACTCTCTATCAGTAACAAGGAACAAACAAGACATATTGGCTATTTTACACTTTATTCATTTAATCCACCGTCAGGAGCCTCAGTAGTGGTGGAAGATCCATACGCAGCCACCACAGCCTGGCACCTCCTCCTCATGCTGGTCACCAACCTGGTCACACGTTGCTGTGGGATGGCGTTCCATTCCTCAACCAGGATTCGTTGCAGGTCAGCCAGCGTGGTTGTGTTGGTCACTCTAACACATACAGCACGCCCAAGCTGATCCCACAAGTGCAAGTACAAGAGCAGGTAAAATAGTGCAGTCATAATGCAAACAAGATCATTTTATCCGCAGCTGTAGACTATAAACTTGGTGATATAATTTGAACAGGTTGCATGCGCCCCTGCAAACGGCAATGAGTTTTTGTCGAACAATCACAGTGGTGGGTTGACTGTGTTAGTTTAAAATAACATGTCAAATATAACAGCAATTCATCAATGCCATTTTCTATGACTTGAAGATGTTTTGAAAGTGATAGATATTCCAACATGATCTCACTATGAATATTTGTAATGTAATGTTCTTTTTTGGAAAATAAAGAAAAAAGTCTTATGTCCTCCGTCTTCTGTAGTTTGAGGTGGGGTTGGGGGGGTTTGGACATTGCTAACGTAACATTTCTGCCGAGCTGTTGGCTGGCCATTTGAATTGGTTTGATGGGACTGGCCTAAGCCCCCTGGAAGTGCGCCGGGCTTTGAAGCAAATTTTCTTAGTGGCCCAACAGTGGAATTACAACTGTGTCCGTCACGTGATGCCATTGGGCCCAAAAAACTTCTTTGCGTAGACTTACATTGGGAAAGAGAGGTCTGTAAATCAGCGGATAATATTTTTTTTAGGTAAATCAACTCCTATTACAAACATTTGAATAGTCCTTATTTAAATCATTAGGTCCTACAAGTTGTAAAATCCACTAATAGCCGAATCCTGAGTTATTTGCTTCCTCTGTTCATGTGAATGAGCCCCAGACCGAGGCTGGACCGAGGGCTGGGAGGCAGAGTTAAAGGGAAACATTATTGTTCCTGCTCTATGGGCCCAATGGATACTGAAGATCGTTGGAAGATCCGGGTACTTTGTCACTCGGCATTTGAGCCATTTTGGCATCATGTGCCACTGAGCATTTCTCACAGGAACGAACAGCAGCCCACCTCCAACGCTGTATCCAGTTCTTTTTATACATCCATGGACTGGGAGCTTGAGCTGGCACTGTTTCTGCATGGTCCTAGTGCGTGCAGTTTGTCCTGTTTATTACCTCTGCCAAGGATGAAGGCCTAGGAAGGAGGTTGTGTTTTCACCGGCGTTGGTTTGTCCATTTGGAGGATTACTCCAAAAGTCTGCGATGGATTTGAATGACATTTTTTGGAGGGGTGGGGTGTGGCACAATGAACAATCCATTAGATTTTGGTGGAGCAGCAGTTTTTTTTATGTCTCAATTACAGTACTGAAAACCACTTGAGAGATTTATTTGTAAAATATACAGAGGAATACGTTGCCTACAAAATGCAGACAAACATTTGATAGTGAAAATGAAAAGGAAAGTCGGTACAAGTCATCAACACTGATTCCTCCTACTACACACTGGCATAGTTATCAAACAGTATTCACATACAAACCCCACTGGACTCCTGCACTCAGACTGAAGATGCTTTTGATACCAAACCTCAGCAGGTAGAGCATCACTGTGATAAGACACTCTTGCGCAATCACTCAGTGCCAAATGTCAATTTAAACATTGTGTATGTTCAACTACGATGGGGAATCATTCAACTTATTGCAGATAAGGAAATGAATCACAGATATCCAAAATGTGGCATTCTTGGCCAAGCTCTTGGTCTGCTCTTTTCTATTTGTCCTGGAAATTGGCCTTTCTTTTCTCCACAAAAGCTGTCATGCCTTCTTTACGATCCTCCTGCAGGGAAAAATACAGACACGCATCATGATTGGACCGTCAAAATCAGAGTCAACCCCCCCGTCACTCACTCTCAGATGGGCTCTTCTACTCACTGTAGCAAAGGTAGAGTGGAATAAGCGCTTTTCTAAACGATTCCCCTCAGCCAAAGTCAGTTCAAAAGCTGCAATCACACAGAGGCACAAGTAAGACTCAATTTAAACCTATTCAGTTTAGTAGGTTTAAGGATATTTCACTTTTTAAAATGAAATTAAAAGAAGTAGAAACAAACTTTACACACCTGCGTTAACAGCCTCTTTAGCCATAGCAGAGATCAGTTTGGAGTTGCCAGCAATTTTCTCGCCACATTTAACAGCTTCAGACACCAACTGGTCCACCGGATAAATTTTACTCACCAAACCTGGGAAAAACAAAAAGCTACTGAATCGAGTACAATAAATATATGAAGACATGTCAGTTTATTAGGTACAACCACTGGTACAGTGTAATGAAAGAAGCACATATCCCATTTTTGGCAAGCGTGTGTCTATGCTGTAAAAGGTTTAGTATCTCTGTTACCGTGTGGTGGAAGAAGAATTCAGATCCTTTACTTGACTAAAGTACCTATACAACGATCTAAAAATACTCCATTACAAGTAAAAGTCCTTCACTCAAAATCCTAAAAGTACGGTAGTATTATCAGCAGGTTATCTCCAGGTGCACTCAGGCTCAGCAGCAAACCAATCAATCTGTTTCTGTCCGTCAATTTGTCTTTCTAGTTAGTTAGTAGGGGTGTGACGATTCACTCAGCTCACGATACGATATGATACATGGTATTGGGTTCACGATCTCGATACGATACGATATTATAACGCGCTGTTAGCCGCCGAGCCAACGGGCTGTGCTTGTGTCAACAGTGGCGGTTGATGAGAGACAGCGGACAGAGCAGATCGAAACGTTGCTTTCCTCCATGTTTAACCGTTTCATGATGTTTATGCTGGTTGAACAGGTGTAATAAAGTTTTACAGCAACAAGCGTAGCGTCAACTCGTCTCTAACCCTAACCCTAACCCAACTTGTTGCATTAGCTAACTGAAGGTAACTGAAGGGGAAATATATTTTTGGTGGAAATACTAACAACCCAAGTATGTTCTTATGTGAACTCTTAATCTGCAAAGTAGCTAGTAATTACACCAGTCAAATCAATGTAGTGGAGTAAAAAGTACAACATTTCCCTCAACTGTGGTGGAGTTGAAGTATAAAGGAGCATAAAACTGAAATACTCAAGTCAAGTACAAGTGCCTCAAAATTGGACTTAAGTGGAGTACTTGGGGAAATGTACTTTCCAACATTGCCGTTACCTGATTGCTTGGCGTCTTGAGCAGTAATTTTGTCTCCTGTAAGTACCATCTCCATAGCCAGGGATTTGCCCACCGCACGGGTCAGCCGCTGGGTGCCACCCGCCCCTGCAGGAAGACACACGGAGACGTCATGAACCTTTGTATAAGGAAGTCAAGTCTGAACAGGAAGGAAAGTAGATACTAATGAGTCTTTACCAGGAATGGTCCCCAACAGGATCTCTGGTTGACCAAACTGCGCCTTCTCTCCGGCGTAGATGATGTCACACATCATTGCCAGCTCACAGCCTCCACCCAGCTGAGACAGCAGAACATACAGTATGAAACACAGAAACCACTGCTCAGTGACTGGTCTCACTCTTCATTGTTTCATACCCCGTTTACATTATTGTCCTGAACTGATCAAATACTGGATATACAGTGTTCAAAGGTACGTGATATGGACACCCCTGTCTTTTTGCTTTGGAGCTGTTTTGGCGGTTTGGTTTTGCATTCAGTCAGGGTAATGAAGGTGTACTAATGTGGCCAAAAGTAAAGGGGAAACTGGTCAATTATATCTAGTCATTATTCAGCTAATTGATGCTTTAGAAGGACAAGTATAACTGGAGTCCCAGACTTGAGATGAGACACTCAGCAGACTTTGTTTAAGGAGAAATCCAATGGAGGGAGGGAAAAGGAAGAAAAAAGAAAGTGGGAGATAAAAGAGGGAGAGAAAAAGGTGGTAGAGAGAAAAGACAGGTGAAAGGGGGGGAAACTAGAAGACCAACATGTTAAATAAGGAACATTTAAAGGGAAAACAATGACACACATGATAAGACATGGATATTTAATGGGAGGAAGATCACCTGGTCCTTGACCTTGAAGCAGAAATAGTTCATTTATTATTACAACTAAAATATAAAACTTTTAATCTGTTATCTGTCTTCACTTTGGTATGAAACTCCAGCGATGTTGACGTGGATCAGATCAATCCGGCAGCAGCATCCAATCAATGACTGATATCCAATAAGGGGGCGTGTCGCTCGATAAAAGACTTCGGCAAAGGATACACCGGTGTATCCTCGCTTATGGCTCCTCCGGCAAGCTTCCTCACTCCTCGAGATGCATTTTAGGAATTGGGATGTCCTTCAACATGGAGCGCTGAGACCAATTTCTGGGTCACAAGCCAGAGGAGCGAGGAGCGAGGAGCGAGGAGGCACAAAATCGGGAAATAAGAAGCAGCTCTGGTGGGTGTTGTGGTTTTGTTTTTTTTCTTACTCCTTTCCATATTTATTTTCTTGCTCCGAAAGATTTTTATTGTCATTTTAATGTAATGTTTGTAGATTGTTTTTTTCCATCTGTTGGAAATTCCCCTACCTCTCCATTTAAAAAAATAAATGATACAAACAATATTTTTAAAAAAGACACTCACAGCAAATCCATTGACTGCTGCAATCACAGGCTTCCTCACTGTGGACACTCTGTTCCAGTGAGCCAGGAAGTTTCCACCGTAACACTCCTGGAAAGTTCGGTTCTGCATCTCTTTAATGTCCGCTCCAGCTGAAAAAATGCAAAAGTTGAGCTCACTACTGATATATCATCATAAACAAACCCAGAAAACGCCTTCAGCTCCCTCACCGGCGAAGGCTCGGTCACTGCCGGTGATGACGATAGCTCCGACGCCGCCGTCAGCTTCGAAGACATCCAGGGCCTGTCCCACCTCTCTCATCAGCCCGTCGCACAAAGCGTTGAGAGCCTTGGGCCGGTTCAACTGGATGAAACCCACATCGCTCTTCTCACCTCGCTTTTCCACCAAAATATACTCATACTGGCCACCTGCATGAAGAGAGAACCAACACTGATGGTCAAATGAGTTGACTTCTGTACTTTTGTGCATTCAGTATCAAGGGTTTCTGCAGAGAGGTCACTGAGTTCGATCTCATGGAATACAATTTATTACCTCAAAACATAAAACCATAAAAACAACAGCTCGGCCTTCCTGGACTGTGAAGTTCATCTTGAGGAAGACAGGAGCCTCCACATGGGCGTTTACAGTAAAACCCACACACACGGACCAGTACTTACACTTCGACTCCCACCATCCACTGGAACACAAGTTATCAGAACCCTGCACCACCGAGCAGATAACATACCAACAAGTGCACAGGCTCAAGAAAAGGAGCTAAAACACCTGAAAAGTGCACTTAGAACTTGTGGATATCCAAACTGGACCTTTGTGAAAACAGCCACAAAATCCAGAAAGAACACTAGTACCACGGGAGATGAAGAAAAGGAGGACAGATACAACAACACTGTCATCCCCTACGTGTCTGGAGGGTCTGAGAAATTCAGGAGGATTTTTAACAAACACCCCATCCCTGTGTCTTTCAAGCCCAGCAACACCCTGAGACAGAAACTGGTCCACCCCAAAGACCGCACCCCCAAACACAAGCAAAGTAACCTGGTGTATGCAGTCCAATGCAGTGATGAGTGCACGGATTTGTACATTAGTGAAACCAAACAACCACTAAACAGCCGGATGGCTCAACACAGACGGGCCAACTCTTCAGGTTTAGACTCAGCAGTCTATCTACACCTGAAGGACAAGGGACACTCTTTTGAGGACAACAACGTGCATATTTTGGACAGGGAGGACAGGTAGTTTGAAAGAGGAGTGAAAGAGGCCTTCTATGCCAAAGTAGAGAAGCCATCACTCAACAGAGGAGGAGGCCTAAGGCATCACCTATCGTCCACCTACAATGCTGTCCTGGCATCCCTTCCCAGGAGACTAAACAAACATTCACCGGACAGTCACTCACACCTGGCATCAGCTGACTCTAATGACACATAACTACAGTGGTCACACCTCTAGAGGAGCACCATTGTACTGAGTGGGTTCTATTATCCTGCTAACTACTCCACAGAGGTTCAATTCCTGGGTTCCCCTACCATTCAGCCAGAACTGAAGAAGCTTCTTGGATGAGAAGTGAAACGTCTCCAAGAATCTAAACCAAGTCCAGTTACTGCAGATTTAACCCTTACTCGGATACCATGACCTGGAGGAATGAGAACCTTCACAAACAGCTTGTAATGTATTATATCTGCCTATACCTCAGGAATTTCATTACTTCTCTTAATGCAAACAATGACCACTTCGAGTAACTTATAAACACATTACAATACATTACAACAGTGATAAATAATGTATTATAAAAAGATTAGAATGTTTTATAACCATGGGAATTATAATGAAATGATCCTTTCAAAGAAAATGCCAGTGAGCGACCAGCATTCTACCAATACTCATACTTGACCCTATCCATCATTATAAAATGCTTTATAATGTGTTATGATTATTGTTATAAAGCATTATGGGCGTCATAGAAAGCACCAGTGTGTTTTATTAGTGATTTGATTATCTCAATAATATGCAGCAAATCATCCTTAAATCACAATATGTTATTATACAGGGATGGCAATGTCAGCGCTGCTGGTTGGAAGAAATAATGTGCTGTTTGTGAGTATTATAATCACCTTGTTTGTGTGTGTTTGTGTGTGTTTGTGTGTGTGTGTGTGTGTGTGTCAGATGAGTCTATGCAGAAGTGTTTTGGTGAGGGATCGGGTCTGGTGTATCAGGATGTTCTGTCTTGGCTGCAGAGCTCCAACACCCAGCTTCAGCTGTCCGGAGCGCTGGCCATCGCCAACTTCGCCAGAAACGGTGAGATGATTTTCAGACAAGAACACAGAAGTCTGTGAGGTCAGCCACAGGTTTGTGTTTGTAAAGGGATGTTCTCTGCCCTCAGTGCCATCTATGTGGAGCTGATGAAGCAAGCAGCCACCACCACAGCTGAGACATTTGTCAATCAAGCAAACACACACCAAAATATACAGTACTTCTCTTTAAAGTGGCTTTAACAACTATCTTTATTCTAACAACGAGTCAAATGACCATTTGTTCTGTCCCTCGGTCTCACCACTGTCAAATGGTCAGTTCCAGCAGCAGACATCTCTTTTCAGTAAAAAAGCTCAGATAAACCCACCGTACACACCAGACACAATTAGAGACTACATGGTGGAGCATTCAGTAACTAAAGAGACAGACATTTCCCTCAGAAGATGGTAGAGACCAAACACAGAGATAAAAAAGAGAGTGAATATAGGACTTATATTGATCAGTTGAACACAAACACAACTCCGAATGAATGATTGTGTTGCTCTGTGTCTGCTGGATGTGGAAATATGCGGGGCCATAGGTGGCCAAAACAACAGTTATGGCAGAAAAGTTAATGTCTTCTTATTGAAATGATCCTCAAAGTCACAAACAAAACACGTTGGAAGAAGTGATATTAAATTTTGAGTCCCTAACTTCTTGTAGAAACAAAATCTTCATTTCATACATTAAGGGAGGTGTTGGGGGATTTCCCATTGACGTCAACAGCTTTCTTGGAGCCAAGGCTGGATTACCAACTTGGCACTGCAATTAACTGCACTACCAAGGCTCCAGACTTTCTGTTCATCAACTGGCTGTGGGAGTCAAATTGAACATTTGTTTGAGAATATGTACTAGTAATACATGTCAGCTAGTTCTGACTGCCAACTCATCAAATACAGTACATTGATCAGCGGTCCCACGCATCAAACTGTGATGCTCTACGTGACCATAGTCATGGCGGGAGTAAAGGAAGAAGACAGGTTATGTAATATAAAGACCGATGAAGTCCATACGGGGAGGATGAATGGGTCAAAAAAACACAGGACTTTCAACTGGGAGAACGTTGTTTGTAAAACCAAAAGTCAACGTTGACTTATTTCAAGTTATGTAATGTTACATAATGTAACTATGATGCTTACGTAATGTAGCCTTATGTTATGTTATGTAGCATTACTATGTTACGTATGTAACATAGCCTACTTAACTATGTAACAAACATACTTATTTTATCCCAAAACCAGGGCAGACGCGTCCACATAGGCAAACTAGGCCATTACCCAGGATGGCACTTTGGCAAGTGCACTTTGGTGGCGGAATGTGGGCCAACTATTCATCATGAGCAAAATAATAATGATAATAATAACAATAATGATACAATAATAAAAAGTAAAAAAGTAATCAATAGCAGTAACTATAGGCTGCCTGTCACACCGGGCCAATCTAACACTTTCAGTATTGATCATTTGGACTGATCCTTGTTTTTGTTGACATCTGATTGGCTCAGTGATTTTCATTGTGACCGGTGTTCTAGTGTTCTAGCTGGCCGGTCTGGTTCTGATTCAGGTCAGTGGTGACGTGCTGATACAGACTGAGGAGGTGTCATCTATATATCTATATATCTATAACTATAAAGTGTCCTGAAGGTCTTCAGCGTCATCAGATTCTCTTTATACCACAAAAACTGTATTAATGTTAACATTAAATAAAAGTACTGTCCATCTCAAAGTCCTGGAATGAGTTTCTGTCCCAGTCCGTCCATGTTGTAAATACAGTAGAGGGATAATTGTTTTTCATCTAGCGCAGCAGAAGTGTATGCGCTGGGCCTGCCCAAATGAGTTTTGAGTCCTAAATCTAACCAAATAGTTTCCTCTGAAAATGGAAGTTTATTTTGAAAAGACAGTGTCTGCACGTAACGAGCAGAAACTGACACCACGGGGGGTTGTAGAGCATAATAGTTTGGAGCGTCGGGCCACCGACCAAGCTGCCATATTTGACCAGTTGGGAGTGAAAAGGTATTGGAACATGTCCGACATGTCTGGTTGTATGTATTATACACCATTGTGCTTATGGTACATTTAGCAAATTCCTGATTTAATGTGTGACTAAGTAAGGGATAATGGTCAGCTAGCGGGTCATTGTTGTGAAAGAATCCGCGACAGGGCGATGCTGATGCTCACAACAATGACCCGCTAGCTGTACATTATCCCGCTTATTACACGACTACTTACCGAAGAAATCAATATTTTGACACAAAAAAAGGCTTCCAGAGTCCAACATCAGAGCTGGGTCCATAGCAACGGTCTGTTATACATAGCAACGATCTGTTATACATAGCAACGATCTGTTATACAAAGCAACGGTCTGATATACATAGCAACAGTCTGTTATATATATAGCAATGGTCTGTTATACATAGCAACGGTCTGTTATACAAAGCAAGGGTCTGATATACATAGCAACGGTCTGGTATACATAGCAACGGTCTGTTATACATAGCAACAGCCTGTTATACATAGCAACAGCCTGTTATACATAGCAACGGTTTGTTATACATACAACAGTCTGTTATACATAGCAACGGTCTGTTATACATAGCAACAGTCTGCTATACATAGCAACGGTCTGTTATATGTAGCAACGATCTGCTATACGTAGCAACGGTCTGTTATGCATAGCAACGGTCTATTATACATAGCAACGGTCTGGTATGCATAGCAACGGTCAGGTATACATAGTAACGGTCTGTTATACATAGCAACGGCCTGTTATACAAAGCAACGGTCTGCTATACATAGCAACGGTCTGCTATACATAGCAACGGTTGTTATACGTAGCAACGATCTGCTATACATAGCACCGGTCTGGTATACATAGCACCTGTCTGTTATACATAGCAACGGTTTGTTATACATAGCAACGGTCTGCTATACATAGCAACGGTCTGTTATACATAGCAACAGTCCGTTATACATAGCAACAGTCTGCTATACATAGCAACGGTCTGCTATACATAGCAACAGTCTGCTATACATAGTAACGGTCTGTTATACATAGCAACGGTCTGCTATACATAGCAACAGTCTGTTATACATAGCAACGGTCTGTTACACATAGCAACGGTCTGCTATACATAGCAACAGTTTGTTATACATAGCAACGGCCTGCTATACAGACCGCAGAATGCCGTGATTGACCAATCAGAATGGAGTATTCAACACAGCCGTGTAATAATTAATTTGAACAGACTTCTTTAACACCTTCTAGCAGGATGATGAAGCCATGAGGAACTTCAGTTTAAGAGCATCCAACATCAACATGTTGTCTGGGACATTCAGAATACAGTTCAACCTTTAAATGAAATGTTTAGATTCAGTATTTGCTAATTTAAAATAAAACAGTTTTACTTGTTATAGGATAATTCTATTGATTTTGTGTGTATATATGTGATGTGATGTATTACAGTAATGAGGTTTTGAAGGTGGCCTGCTGGCCTGCTGTGTTTCTGTCAGACAGTAACTGTGTGAAGATGCTGGACCTCGGTGTGGTTCCTCACATCCTCACCCTGTTGGAGCAGCATGTCAACGAAGGAGACGTGTCTGTTCAACATGCTGGACTGAGCGCGCTCAGAAACCTGGCCATTCCTGGTACTGATCAAAGCAAAACAGTAGACATATGTATGTTCCCATGAGCAATCATCAAAGTCATTACTTTAACATTTCACTTTTTAGATTACAGATTCATATTTTACAGATTCATAAACATATTCACACCAAGAAACACATACAGCATCTCTCACTGAATCATTTCAGAAGCATAATGAAACAAGTCAGATGGGCAAATATCAGAAAACTGAATTTAAATGACAATCAGTCAATGACATGGATGCTCTGTGTGTTTCAGCCACCAACAAAGTGCGGATGCTGGAGGACGGGGTGACTGAGAGGATAAAGACCCTGCTGCGCTCCGACATGCCGCCAGTTCAGTTCAAACTGCTGGGTACGCTCCGCATGATGGTGGATGGACAAGGTGAGCATGTTTAGCATTCAGTACTTAAAGGTATAATAAGTAACATTTTCCTAAAAAACAATGTATAGACTGGTACAAAGATAATTCCTCTCTATCATCACTATGACCCTCTAGCAGTGTGTGGTGGTGTCTGGATCTACAGAGACCTTTCAGCCCTCTGCCTGGACCTTCTTCTTATTTTACTGTGTTAAGGACTCTTCTTGGCTTCAGCAAACAGCCTTTGGGCCTCACATGGGGGTGTAACCCCAGGGCCGCCGCTCCCACCACGGCCATCACGCGCTGTGCATAGGGCACCAAGTGCCGGAGGGGGTGCCACAATTATAATCATCATCATAATAATCATAATGATGAATTATTTCAGTTTAAGATGAAGCACAAGTGCACAACTGCAATTGGCATCATTAGACCGTTATAGGCAATACAAAGACATACATATTTGCTTGAAATAATAAAATGAATTATGGTGCCCCCCTTCTCCATCATCGTGTGGTTTGTTTCATTGCCATTGTTGTTTTTTATTTTGGCATGTTAACAGGTCAGAGCAGCCACACAGCTCGGCTGCGTCTCTTCTAGAGATTCATGGTCTCGCATATTTTTGGATCTATTTTTTCACCACAAAGCAATTACGCCTAGGGCACCCAAATGGCTAGCAGCGGCCCTGCGCAAAGTGTCCTTGGGCAAGATACTGAACCCCAAACTGCTCCCGAAGGCTGAGCTATCTGTGTGTGAATGAGTGAATGCTGACATGAAAGACTACAAAGGAGCTACTGTATATAAATGCAAGTCCATTCACTTTGTCACAACCCTCGGTGTCTGATACCAAGGCAGAAGGCCCCCTTTAGCCTCTGTATGATACAAAGCAGCAGTATTTCAACCATAGACTGTATAAAATATGGACATAGTCCCCATGACGTCACCCTTAAGTGGTGGACACACTGCCCGCATGAGGCTCGCGTGGCGGCTGCGTGGCGTTTTGTTTATTTCGGCGTCCACGTTAACAGGTTAGAGTGTCTTGAGATAACTTCTGTTGTGATTTGACGCTATACAAAAATGAATTGAGTGGACACACTGCCCGCATGAGACGCGTCAGACACGCGTCTATTTTATAGAATAGAAGGCTCACCTATTTTACACACGAGCCGCTCGCATCTCTGCTGTGTGTCCCAGCAGCAACAGACAGTGAAGGTGATCTATTGACAGTATATTAACTTCATATCTGCAAGACTTTACTACAGTTTCGAGGTCTATCTGTAGAATATGTTACGGAGATGAAAAAAAAAAGTTAAGTAAACTTATTTTTAAATCAACACTTCCTGCTTTCATTACAAAATAAAAGCCCTCAGGCGTTTTTTCTATAGACAGAATCCCTTCATTTGTTAACACAAGGCTTTTATTCTGATATATGAGCAGTCAGTGCTGTGGAACATGCAGTCACTTTGAGACCTCCAAGAATTGATAAAGTTTGGGGTTTAAGTCAACACTCCCTGCTTTCATTTTGAAATAAAAGCCCTAAAGCGGGTTTTCTTTGCACAGAATTCCCTCCTTTTATTCTGAAATATGTGCCGGACAGTGATGTGGAACAAGCAGTGACTTGGAAAGCATCATAAATGAATACAGTACGGAGTTTTAATTGTGGATTATTACTATTATTTACTAATTACCACACGTTTCTGAACCTTTCTCTGTCTAAAATAAATCTAAATTCTATTTATTATGAAGTTAAATGGCCATTAAAAGGCAAACTCTATGCAGAAAGAAAGGGCTGACAGCAACAGCAGAAACACAGCTGACAGGCAGCAGACACAGAGCCGACACGCAGCCAATATGCGTCTAGTGTGAGACTCCTGCATCACGCAGCCACGTCATGCGGGCAGTGTGCCCACGGCTTTAGGTTTCTGAAGAGTTGTTGTGAAGCTCAAAGAAGGCGGCTCCAGCCGTCGCCATCTTGGCAGTGACGACACAGCTTAACTCCCGGCTAACCCAACAATGGGCAAAGAGGTGGAGCTGAGGAGGGCCTGGGTGACAGACAGCTAGCTGCTAGCGACAGCGCTCACCTGTCACTCAAAGCGGCCACACCCTTCATTTAGAATAACTTTAAGGCTAAATATAGTTTAAATGGGTGAGTTATATAAACATTCACCCCCATACAGTTGTCATGAACGAGAAATTAGCTGTAGAGATCAAAACTTTTTTTGTAGCAGGCTGTAAACATGCTTATTTCTGCTCTAACGTTGGTCATTTTAACCATAGATTGTATAGGCTATAAGAGGATATCCACCATGATGGTTGGTTCAGATTGCCGTTTGGAATTCTCGAGTTCGGCATTTTGGCTGTCACCATCTTAGTTTTTTGCAACCAAAAGTAGCTCGAGAGGGTGGAGCTAAACACAACTGAACGCTGAATAAAACATTTTTAGACGACCAAAAGGTTACAATTAACTGTGATGAAGTGAAAACACACTGTGAAAGGGTTAAAGTTGTATGACAAAAACACGGACAACTCCCAGACCGGACAACGCCGTGGTGTCGACCTGTCAATCACAGTGTAGCCCCGCCCTAAAGCATCCCCTGCTTTATGGTCTATGTGACTCTAAATGGGACCATCATTTACTAAATGTTGTATTGAAGAAGACTTGAAACTAGTGATTGAGACCATAAACTCATGTTTACAATGTTTACTGAGGGAATAAATCAAGAGAGAAGTAGACTAATTTTCTCATAGACTTCTATAGAACCAGAGGAGTCGCCCCCTGCTGGCTATCACAAAGAATGCAGGTTCAAGGCCCTTCAGCATTGGCTTCACTTCTCAGACCCGGAGGTTGCCCGCTGATTTTGACATGGCGAACATGGTGATCTATGGGGATTGCCTCGCCTTTGGAGCCAGCCTGAAGTGACCATTTGAGGAACTGCAGTTTTTGGCACTTCCACAATGGCTTAATTTCTCAGTACTGGAGGTTGCCACTTGATTTCAACCTGGGATGAGAAGGGGTTGTTACATGGCCGTGTTTTTATGTGCTTACGCCCCATACAGTGTTTCCCTGAGCAGGGTGAGCCACTCACACACACAGACACACAGGAGGAGGTCAGGAATGAAGCCTGCGCTTCGGCTGCATTCATTCAAAATCCGGCACGGTGGCACCTTCCTGCAGGGTTGTGTTGAGGTGTACGGAGGTGTAGGTGTGTTTATTTGTGCTTTAGAGCACAACCACCATGCAACAATCAGAAGATAACCTCTTGTTTCTTTGTGTTTACTGCTTCGGTCGCGCTCCATCTCATCATTCACGCCTGGTTGAGCTGTTGAGGACGGGCCGATAGTAGCTAGTAATAGTAGCTTCTAGGTATCTAACAGACAAATAAACAGAGGTTAACACACAGTATACAAACAGTGACACACCACAACAGACAGTAGCACTGGGTTTGGGTTTGTGTGTGTGTGTGGGGGGGGCGGGGGGGGATAGAGAAGAATATAAAAGAAAGAGAAACAGACAGAGAGCAGAGAAAGAAAGGAAATGACCCCCAGCACCAGAGGGTTCAAGAAGGTCTGATTATTATTATCACAAGCCTGTTATTTTAGTGATTAATCAATAGATCATGTTCCCACAGGTTCACAGGTTCCCAGAGGTCAGTTTAAACATTCCTGTTCCCAGGGGGAGAAGTCTGTTTGATTATAAAATATTTAAGAGATTGTTTTTGACTTGCATTACTCGCTCAATATTTACTGCGGGATCCTTTGTGTTTGTTGGACATGTTGGAAAGGAGGAGGGGGCTACCTCCACGTAGATACCAACAACGTTTCGTCAACCATGGCCCGAATAAGCACTATTATAGTATACAGTATGTACGTGTTGTGGAAGGCCCAGATACATCAGGCAACCACACGCTGATTGAAACAATCCAATGTTCGCTTCTTCGCATCGCGTCGAGTCGGGTGTCAGACGAGGGTTTTTCGCCCTGCCACTCATGCCATTTATAATATATAATATAATATAATATTTCCTGATTGTTTTTTATTTGACACCTTCCTGTGAACGTTTTTAAATGTATTTCCCCTTTTCTCTGCTATGCTGTGTGTGTCAGAGGAGGCAGCTCTGGTGCTGGGGAGGGATGCCGTGCTGCTGGCTCGGGTCATGGAGTGGTGTGAAGCCAAAGACCACGCAGGAGTCCGAGGAGAAGCCAGTCGCCTCCTGGCTGCCCTCATCAGACACAGCCGCAGCCCCGTGAGCCCATCTATTCTCATCTGGTAGCACAAGTTAGAGCTAAAACGCACAGTTTCTTTCTTCTTGGTAATCCGAGCCAGTGTGTTTCAGTTTAACGTAATGACAGTATATATGTGCACTAGGGATGTCAGGATACCAGAAATCTAGTAGTCGATACCAATACCAGTGAATTTCCACGATTCTCGATACCAATTCGATACCAGGGTAAAAAAAACAACAACAACGATAACTCCCCTGTACTGTAATTCAACACGCACTCTTTTATTAAAAACATTTAAACATTACAAAAAACAGAGGCATGTAGCCTTTAAGTAATAAATAAAAAGAATTGACCCATTTTGTTCATTTCGGCGTATCAGTGACATGTTATCAATCGATAGTCAGACGACGGACGCTGCATACTGACTGTGAACGCATCTGGTCTGTCAGCTCAGAGTAGCAGGAGCAGGAGGCAGAGGATTTGTTGTTGAAGTAAAAAGCAAACGTACCTATTTGGCAATATTTCACGTTTAATCCCAACGCTATAAGGGAACCATAGCGTTAATGAGGTAATCGCCGCGAGGCGGATGGAGCCGTCACAGCCGGTGTGCACGGAGCAGCGGCGCCAGGTAGACCCCGCAGTGGAGCCTCGCAGCAAAAGCTCTACCAGAGAGGCCAGACACACCGCCACCCGACGGTAAAGATCAGAGTCAGCGCTCTGCACATGTTCACTGTCATCTTTTCTTGTAAAATGTCCGGTGTAATCGGTAACACCGGTGTTGTCACGAGTTTATTAACCGGTGGGAAGTTTTCCTCACCACCACATCACTACCAACGACCATTACAGGCATCGTACGGGACCTTCGCTACTGTAGAAAAAGGGTAGCGTCACTTTTTTAGAATTTGGGCATCAACTTTGTATCGGTTCTCCCATCCCATCCCTAATGTGCACACACATTAACTGAACATCTATAATGAGCTAATATCCTCTCTCTGACAGGAAGTTGTCCATGCTGTGGCCAAAGCAGATGGAATTCGGCACCTTATCTCCATGGCAACAAGTGAACATGTCATCATGCAGAACGAGGCCTTGGTTGCCCTGGCGATAGCGTCTGCCATCGACATTGGTAAAGTCATTTCAGAGATTATAAAGACAAAGGTTCTGGGCATGTCAGAATAACTCCTAGAAGGTTTGACTAGTGTAGAGGGTGTAAAAGTATGTTCATGTCTCTCCTTTCATACCTGACCTGCCTGGACCCTGGAACAGGTTAGGACAGCTCTGTAGCTTTTTTAAATCCTAAAGAAGGAGAATGTTGTTCCTGCTAAGCCTAGAAATAGGACCAAAGATCTGTCTCTCTGAAAATTGTTGGCCAATTAGGTAAATAGATAAATAGCCTCAGGTCCCCGATGTGACTCCATAGACCCCTCATGTCGGAGGACCAGAGCTTTAACTGTTAATGTGCTCACAAACCTCCACAGCCCAGTCGCCATAAACAATGTTGGCATTGTGCGTTTCTGCAAACCACAAATGTGTTGACTGTTGCCTTTATTTTTTGTGATTTCGGGGGTTAGGGATGTAGTATATCTAGCGACTGTTGTTGAAAGTTACGTGGTATAATAATGTGTATTACAAGCAAGACAATCCATTACGGGCCGGTGGGTCAACAAACACAGGACTTTCACCCAGCAGACCGCTGTTTCTGTCCTGTGTGAAACCTAAAGTTGCGTAATGTTACATAAGAAGATCCTCTAGGGGCAGCTGTTGTTTATTTACGCTAGTTACGTCATAAAATGAATTTATCAAACATATTTTTGGTTTGGAAACGTCCACATTCAACCTATCCCATGGTTTGCAGAATGGTACAATGCCAGCAGATTTCTGGCGACTCCGTTGACCTCCAATGGGCCATATTTTTTTTTTTTTGCATTCCTGTGCAATGTACTGTTTTTCTATTTTCGTTGTAAAAGATGCTATTCCTTTTTTAATAAGTATAACACATATTCCAACCATAATGAACATAATATTTATATTTTTAAAGGTACATGGAACTCAAAATGGTGAATTTGTAACTAGACTGTGTTGGTGGACTGTTAATATATTTACATTTGATCATCTTTATTTCCTTGTTCAGACACTGGGTTTGTAAACAGTTGGACAGTATTTGGGCACACAGTGTATTGTGGAAAACTTGTACTTCAGGTAAATCTTCACTTGATGAATAAGCAGAAGAATACCTTGATGAACCCCAGTTGTCTGTACTTGAATATAAGTTTATTACAACATAAATCTGATCAGAGAACCTTTTGGCACAGCAAGAAACATTGAACACTGCTCTACTCTTAACGTGGCCTCGGCCATCCCTCCGTCTCTCTGCAGCAGATACATGCACACAGCTTCTTTAGTCATTCACAGGGTTGAGGACATATATTCTGTGTTTTCAGTGTGATGCATAAACCGTAACTCTCAGCCTGCTGATATTCCATCAGTGTTCAGCACAATCACACTTTCATTTGGTTTCATGTTGTTTTGAACGTGGTGAAGCTGCTTGTTCCAGTAATGACTTCTCATTTACAGGCTTTGCAGAGTGTGTTTATACCTATGTACGGTTATGGAACACAACTCTAAATGAAGTTTTAGATTTTCTGTAACATGCTCACAATGCTTTTAGCTTTTAACAGTTTAAACAGGGTAATTCATAAGGACCAACCGATGTTTTTATATATGTTGTAGCCCACAAAAAAGAAGTCAGGAAAATTGTACGTTGTTGTTTGATTCTAACTAATGTAGAAGTGGAGAGGAAGAATGACGAGCTGCTGGGTGTGAGTAACAATCAGCACCACACTGGTTGGACAGCTGCGCCTCGGCTAACCAGGGTTTATTATTAGCCCATGACTAAAAAAACATGTATAATGCCCAACTGGCTGTATGTTCCACTACTGTAATAGATTATGCAGAAACGAAGAACCAACTGTTACAAAGATAGTACAAGATAAGATAGAATGTCCTTATTTTTTACACAATTAAAGGAACAATTTGATGGATCTATCGGCAGAAATGGAATATAATATTAATAAGTATGTTTTCTTTAGTGTGTAATCACCTGAAAATAAGAATTGTGTTTTCATTAGCTCAGAATGAGACATGAGTCCGCCTCATTGCTCCTCCATGTCTCTACAGTAGCCCAGAACGGACAAACCAAACTTAACTTTTCCTGCTCGGGCTGGAGTCGATAACGTAGTGCCGCTCTCTCTCTCTCTTGCTTCACCACTCACTTCCCGCATACGCACACACTCTAAGCACTCTACTCTTACAACAACTGGCTCCAGAGAGGGCCATAAGCCACCGTAGCAATCCTACACGCTTGGCACACTGGAGATTTTTAATCTGCAACCTCACCGCTAGATACCGCCAGATCCTACACACTGTTCCTTTAAGCCAAAAAAACAAACAAAAAATAAGAAGGATATACAAAAAGAGCAGGGAAAACCCGAGAGCAACTGTTTGCTTATAGTATCAAGAGAACACAAAAACATCGCAAGAGAATAAAAAACTTCAAAAACAAATAGAGACTTGGCCCCTTAGGGTCACTCTAGAGCTCGTAATGACATAGATGCAGGCAGATGCAATCAATGGGCTACACCAAGGAATACACAGGACTAACCACTTCAAACTAACTCTTTGGGTTTATTTCATGACACAATATCATGACACCTTCATGTATAAATGTATATGTGTGTTTATCTATATGTTTGTATGTGTGTGACCACAGAGTCGATGAAGGACCCGTTTGGAGAGGCGGAGCTGTTGTCCATGCTGAAAAAGATGTTGGAGGATCCTGTAGGGGCAGTCGAAGTCAAGTTCAGTGCTTTAGGTCTCATCTGCAGCCTGGCTAACTCCAGTATGTGTTTGACTTTACACACATTCACAGAAATTATGTTCCACCACAAAATTCAACATATTTTAGCATGTCTTTCAGCAACATCTGTGCAATCTGCAGTGTTCTGCAGTGGCGCATTGAGGGAGCAATGTGTAGGATTTATTGGCATCTAACAGTGAGATTGCTTGCCCCCTCCCTCTCCGAGCATGTTGGAGAACTACAGTGGCCTCCAGGTAATGTAAAAGGGGAAAGTCTCTGTCTAGAGCCAGAGTTTGGTTGCTACTACTACTGTAGAAACATGGAGGAGCAATACGGAGGACTCCGTGAAGAGGACATGCTCCCTATGGAGATTAGACGGCTCATTCTAAGCTAACAGAAACACGATTCTTGGTTTCAGGTGATTATACACTAATGAAAACATAATTCTGAACATTATATTCCAGATCTGCCAATAAATCCACCTAGGTCCTACACATTGGTCATTGTATTTTCAGCTTCCAGCTTAAAATCTCAAATGATCAAAGAATATCTGTGGTCACACAGGGCCGTCGAAAGAGGGTTGTGAGCTCCTGTGCGAACTTGACGTGTGATGCCCTGCTCATTGACATGCATGCGCCTGAATCACATGCACATAGCAATTTTAGCTCTACTGCCACAAGGGGTCTTAAGGGGGCTTAGCCCCGTCAGTTGTATATTTTGCCCCCTCTGTTTAATCTTTATGTATCTATAGAAAAATAGCAAAAACAATATTATTGGCTGAGATACATGATGTGAATATTGCTTAGCTTGTTTTGGAACCATGGACAGTGCTGTTTGTTGTGTGTAGGAGCGGCGCTGTACACTGGAACAGAGAGAGATCGATAGACAGACAGACACACAGACAGTATAGTAAATATATAGTGAATAGAACTGCCCTAATTCCATTCTTCCCCCATTGTAGTGTTCCACAGACAGAATGAAAATGAGATAGATAGATAGATAGATAGATAGATAGATAGATAGATAGATAGATAGATAGATAGATAGATAGATAGATAGATAGATTTATTTAGCGAATGCAAAGTCCTTGAGCCATGCAGTTGCCTCCTGGTCTGCTGTATGGAGAGTGACTAACCCTCCTTTTAGACTGTGGAGCGGGCAAGTTTCAATGATGTGTTTCATTGTTTGCACCTCTCCACAGGCACACAATGGGCTCGGGCTGCTGCCCCATTTGTGAAGGCTGGCCATACAGGGGCCATGTCTGGACCTGAATCTATTAAGAGTTGACCACTGTATCCTTGGCAGGTTGGTGCCAGGGACCTGTTGGGTGGGGTCTGACACCAGATGTTTGTTTGGGACATTCTTGGGCTCCCATTCCTTTTCCCAAGCTGATTGGGTGGTAAAGTCGGCTGGTGGGGTATTCTTCCATATCGGTCGTCTAGATGGAAGACGGGCAGTGGGTGGGTTGAAGATGTCTGCATGGATTGGTAGATGGGGAGAGTCTTCGACCTTTTGAAGCATCCTTTGAGTAGATGCTACTCGCCGGATATGTGGGGGGGGGTATATTGGATAGGACAGGGAGCCAGGGGAGTGGTGTTGAACGAATAGTCCCGCTTATGATTCGCATGGTTGTGTTGAGCTGAGTGTCCACATGGTGTGTATGGGGTGACCTGGACCAAACAGGGACACAGTATTCTGCTGCGGAGTAAGCAAGGGCCAGTGCCGAGGTGCGCAATGTGGGGGCTGCTGCCCCCCATTTTGAGCCAGCGAGCTTACAGAGCAGGTTGTTTCTAGTCTTCACCTTAGCTGCCGTTCCTTTCAGGTGTTCCTTGAAGGATAGGGTCCTGTCAAGTGTCACTCCCAGGTAAGTTGGGTTGGGGGCGTGCTTCAGCTTAAGTCCGCTGAGTGGGATATTTAGCTCTGAAGCAGCTTTTGCGTTGTTGAGGTGGAATACACTGGAGACTGTTTTAGCGGGGCTTGGTTTTAGGCGCCAGGTTTTGCAGTACTGGTCCAGCTTTGCGAGGTCTTCTGTGAGCACCTGTTCCAGAGAGTCAAAGTCTGGTGCTTGGGTTGCCAGACAGATGTCATCAGCGTAGATGAATTTATGGGATTTAGTGGTGGGTAGGTCATTTGTGTAAAGGTTAAACAGGGTTGGGGCGAGGACTGACCCTTGTGGGAGCCCGTTTGACTGTTTTCTCCATGCACTCTTATTCTGTCCAAGGTGAACTCTGAACCTCCGGTTAGTTAGCAGAGTTTTTATTGTTGCTGTTGCCCAGGCAGGGAATGCTTTTGTGAGTTTTAGCAGGAGGCCTTTGTGCCAAACAGTATCGTAGGCAGCTGTGAGGTCGAGGAATACTGTTCCTGTCTTCAGTTTGCGCTCAAAACCATTTTCGATGAAGGTGGTTAGTTTGGGCCAGTACTTGTTCTACTGTGCTGCGGCCCTTGCGGAAACCGGCCTGGTCTACGCAAAGAATCTCTTCTACTCCTGGAGATATGCGTTGTAGTATAAGGCGTTCCAGGATTTTGAAAGGGACACAGAGTAGAGAGATTGGGCAGTAGCTTGCTGGTAGTTTGTGGTCTTTACCAGGTTTTGGTATGGCAATTACTTTTGCTGACCGCCATTTTTTTGGGATTGAGTTTGACTGTATTATCCTGGTATAGAATTGGGTCAGCCAGGTTAGGGCTCGGGGGCCCAGATGTTTCATGAATTCTGGAGAGATGTTATCATATCCTGCTGCCTTTCCACATTTCAAGCCCTGCAGGACTTTCTCCAGTTCAGCGACCTCAAAAGGCTCAGGGTTGCTTTCCTCTCTGAGCTTTTTTCTGTGTGCCCTTAGCTCAGTTGTAATTGATCTTCTGGTGTTTTTGTCTTGGGCTGCTTTTGCAATAGTCAGTAGGTGGGACGCAACTTGATTGGGTGTGACAGGTGGTCGGCTTTGGGTAGGTGGTTTCTGTGCAGCTCCAAGGCGGCGGATAAGGCTCCAGCATTTTCTGCTTGAGCGGGTGAAATTCAGGTCTGCTACAGTCTCCTCCCATTTTTTCCGCCTAGCTGTAGATAGAGATTCAATGAGATGGTCTGCCATCTCGGGGTCCCCTGATGTTTTGTAGGCTTGTAGGAGGGCAGCACTTTCTCCGTCCAGGCATGGGACATAGAGGGGTCGGTAGCCTCGTGGAATTGCTGTGTGGGTGCCTTTGTAGATGGCGCTGCAAAAGCGATTGTATGCTTCATCTACAGTGATGGTTTGGAGTGGGATAGTGACAATACTCCAGTCCAGAGTTTCACTGAATTTCGTTCAGCTGGCTTTTCGGTAGTTCCAACGCATCTTCCTTGGGCTGTTTATGATTGGGAGTTGTAGGCCAATGTGTATAAGTGAGGGCCGGTGTTGGCTGTGTGGAAAGTCGTCAAGGATGAGGGTCTGTGCAGGATAGGGGGTTCCATACAGAGAGCTGACCCAGCACAGGTCAGGGGAGTAGTCCTTATTCCACCTGGCTGAGTGGAATGTTCCTCTTTGTTTGGGGTCATGCATCAGAACAAGGTCGTTTCTGGATGCCCAGGCTGAAAGTGCCTCACCATCACCATCTGCTGCTGGGTATCCCCAGTCAGGGTGGTGGCAGTTGAAGTCCCCCACATAGATGGCAGGGTGGGGGAAAGTGGGTAGGACTTGCTGATCCCAGTTGGCACTCGGAGGCTTGTATACATTAACGATGTGAAAACCGCCAATGGTTATGGTTTCAGAGAAATTGATTGTTGTCAAATGGTTAGCTTCAACTATGTCAGAGCGCACGTAGGTGGCAAGTCCGTGTTTGGTATGGGGCGTGTAGCACAGAAGATCAAAGCCATTGATGGAGTAGCGGCCTGCTTCCTCTGTGCCAACGTGAGTCTCTTGGAGGCAAATAATGTCAATGGAATGTTGGGAAGCGAGGACTTCGATGAGGCTCCGCTTGGCTGCAGACAGGCCTTCAACATTAAGTTGTAGTATTCGGAGGGCAGGTCCAACCGCTAGGTGCTCTTGGGGCTGTTTGTGGTTACTGCTTTCGGCTTGGGGACTGTGACTAAGATTCTTCGATTTGGCTCTCAGGCGTTGTCTCTTGGAATTTAGTCTGCTGGTAGGATCATTGGCTTCCCCAGGCGGGCCTGGGTACTGACGGGGGGCGCGTCATGACATGAACGCTGATCCATTGCCACCCCATATATAATAGAAATAGATAGATAGATAGATAAAAGTCTATGTTTAGGTTGAAAGAACTATGGAAGTGACATTACTTAAATACATAAGTTACGTGACAAATAAGTCAACTAGGAATACGGCAGGAATCCAACAAGGCAGGGACAAATGACAGACAAAGGCAGACGACCGGATATTGAAAGAGGAAAAGCACAAAGACTAAATACAGGATGGTTAGACACAGGTGAAGCAAATCAGGGCGGGGCAGACAATAACAAAGACGGGAAAACACAAAGACCGGCAGTAAACCAGACATGATTTGAGGGACAGGTAGCCTGGAGGCTGGAAAGGGGCAGTGCATGAGATCCCAGGCAGACAACCCGGGGCAGAGCAGAGCAGGGAAAACTCAGGCAGACAACCCGGGGCAGAGCAGAGCAGGGAAACTCAGGCAGACAACCTGGGGGCAGAGCAGAGCAGGGAAACTAATGAAGACAACCTGGGGGCAGAGCAGAGCAGGGAAACTCAGGCAGACAACCTGTGGGCGGGGCAGAGCAGGGAAACTCAGGCAGACAACCTGGGGGCAGAGCAAAGCAGGGAAACTCAGGCAGACAACCTGGGGGCAGAGCAGAGCAGGGAAACT
>CAKAOH010039508.1:0-106761 GCA_916701665.1 Sebastiscus tertius
GGCTCAGCACATCAATAGACGTAACTTCACAAGCCTTTGGCCCATTATCTCCAAACTTGCAGCATATGTTCACAGGAGTACCTGAAACATGCCCTGAAAGTTTCATTCAAATCGACCACTAGGGGGCGCTTCCAGAAATAAAACTAATTTAGTTAATTTTGGAGGAAAAGTGCCATGTTGTCAATAGATGGTCGGATAACTGATTTTCGAGGTGACAGTGAACGCAACCGCTGAATTTCGTTTTTAGTTAGTGGTGAAGGGAGAGATGAAAACACACAGAGGTTAATGAGGCTGTTCATCATACAGAGTTGTCCTCTATCAGCCATCCAGGCATGTGTGTGTTCAGCAGCACGTGAGTAGTGCTCATCAAAAGCTGCATAAAGCTTGTTGATATCTTATTGCATTTCGAAGATAATAAGTCAACGACTTTTGGCCCATGATCTCAAAGCTTGCAAGCCGTGTCCACGTGAGCACCTTGAGCGAAAAAGGCTAGAACCCTGAACTGCCGCTTGCGGCTGTAATATTGTGTGTGTTTTTCTCAGATGCTGCTATGTTGTGTCGTGTCTTCTGATGGTGCCGGAGGGTGACCTTGCAGATGTTTTTTTATGCTGTTTTATGTTTTTATGTTTTGTGTTGATTTTTTGGAGCATGTGATGCAAGACAAATCTTCGTGTGAACGGACAACAAAGTTGTATCTTATCTTATCTTATCATGTATAATAATGTATCAGTCACAGGGGCTATTCTGCTGCAGAATGAGTACTTTTAATTTATTATAATAATATTTGTTGTATTGCTGCTTTTACATGCTGTGATGATCTGAATATTTCTTCCACCACTAGTTGCTCTTATTTTTCTGTGTCCGGCAGTCGTTTCCACGTTAAAAGATGATACCAGTATTTCTTGCAACTACAATTCATTTATACATTATATTCCTGCTGACCATTTTTCAGTGCGTGCTGCATGACTTGACATTTCTCCAGATTGAATTACTGTAAATTAGCAGATGATGAGCCATGGTTACTCTTCATTGGTATTATTAATCATTGATTGATTTCCATGCTAATGCAGTTAGAGTGCAGATTGTATGGAAGCGCCTGCACTATGTTGCCTCAGAACAATAACACCACCGAGCTGGATCACACCGCTGAAGTTTCAACAGTCTGCAAATGGACTCTCACATCACATGGCAGCTAATGGAAACGGCTGTTTGAAAGGAAAATAAGAACACATTAAGGAAAATTTGACACCACAGAATGGTTTGCTTTGACGTTAAGTGCTATTTGTTAGAAATGAGCTAAAACATGCCGAGTGACATGTAGTAATAATGATAATTGATATAGCACTGTTCAAGAACAAGCTACAAAGTGATTTGCAAAGACATTAAACCAAAAAATACCAGATAAAAGTGGGATGAAATCATGAAATAAGATTCAAAATACCAAAGGTTAGGTGAGGTTAGGTAATAGCATTTTATGCCTTTGTTTGTTTTGTCTTTCAGGCCATTAGTGGTGAAACCTTCCTGTACATTTGCCTTTGCTCTGTGGTCATTTGTACGTGTGGTTATAAACAGTTTTTTTTCCTAGAAATATTTTCTGATTCACCAACATATTCAGATCGACAGACAACATGGCAGACACGGATTAGAAATAAACGGAAGTGCATGTTTTATCAAAGGAGTTTGTGGCCTTGGTGTCAACTGTTCACCCACGTTCCTGTTTGTGGTTTACTACTATAGTCAGTTTTCAAATCCTTTAGATAAAAGTACCAATACTAAAATGCAAAAATACTGCATTAAAAGTAAAAGTATAAAATACTGCTTAAGTAAAAGTATAGAATCAGCTAAATTTCTTTAAAGTATTAAAAGTAAAAGTACCTGTTTAGCTGAAAATTGGCCCTTGTGACTGATAGAATAAAATACATTATTAACACTGACGCATCAACGTGTAAGTAGCGTTTTACCGTTGTGGCTGCTCTACTGTAGGTGGCGCTAGTTCATAGTTCGGTTGTTTAGTCCAGAGGTTCCCAACCTAGGGGTCGGGCCCCTTAAAAGGGTCACAAGATAAATATGAGGAGGCGTGAGATTATTAGTGAGGTAAAAAAGATGAAAGTTTGGATACAGTTTGTAGTAAAGTTAGTGAAGTTGCAGATTTCAACTAACTGAATACCCCTCTGCTCACCGTCCCTTTCCAAGCGTGTCAGAGAACTACGGTGGCCTTCAGGTAATGTAAAAACATGAAAGTCTCTCTCTAGAGCCAGTGTTTGGTTTGTCCATTTTGGGCTACTGTAGAAACATGGTGGAGCAACATGACGGGGTGAGGACCCGCTCCCTATGTAGATATGAAGGGCTCATTCTAAGCTAACGAAAACACAATTCTTATTTTCAGGTGATTATACACCAATGAAAACATACTTATGAATATTATATTCCATTTCTGCTAATAGATCCCTCGAAATGTTACACACTGATGATTTTAACAGGAAATCTCTTTTTGGTACAACTCATAGACTTCTGAGATGTGACCTGAGGCCCAAACCAGTCACTGTTTTCACAAGCCAAAAAGGTTGCAAACCACTGGTTTAATCCTTAATGCATTGTATATCATAAAATCAGGATATGTTTTTATGTTAAATTTTAATCTGAAAAGTAACTAAAGCTGTGACATAAATGTAGTAGGGTATAAGTGTAAAGTAACATTAAGTGAAAATAGTGAAAGTACAGTATAGGCTATAAGTACCTCAAAGCTGTACTGAAGCACAGTACTTGACAGTACAGTCTAAGCTGCTAAATGCTCCACTGTGTTCAACGTCATTACAGACATGTTTAGTTCAAAACGCCCTTTTGTGTCTTGTGTAATTATTCCATAAAGCCACTTTGGGGCTCCACACATTACCGGCTACAGTCTGTGGAGGTTGTAGGAAGCTCTTTGCTGCAGCCTCAACCGTTTAATCAAACTGAATCTCCTCTAATGCACCCGAAGACGTTTTATCTCACAGATACATGGCTTCATGCAGATGACAGTTTGTTTATCTCTGGTGTCACAGTATCACTTGACACAGATGCTTCCTTCCTCTTTCGCTGGCACTCGCTCTTTACTGAAGTCTACTGAAACATTATCCTCATGTAAACAACAAGACCTGTGCAAAGTCCACAGCTTTGAATCAAATCCTTCACATCTTCCTGGGAAGTTTGTGTAGCATGAATAGAGCAACCCAACACCTGTAGCACCATAGAAAGGGTCTAACGAGGCATTTTATTCATCTGTATGCGTAAAGAAAGCCCTTTATCTTGTTATGTTGTTAATCTTGTTTTGCAGTATAATCACTTTATTGGGATCATTTCCTAGAGAGGAAAACCAAAAAAAAAAGCTTTTCACCATTACTTGTAATTATAGTTATTTATTATAAAACAGGTTGACAGTTAATATAGTTTATGTACAGTATATATCATGCTATGAAATAAAAGGCAAATGTAAAGTGATAAAACAACGACGTGGACCCTACAGTTGTAACAAAGTTAAGGCTTATATGCATATAAAATGGCAACATTTTCATTCATAAAATGATGACAAAATGAGTTTTCAAAGAATTGTGATGTTTCAATAATGCATTATAGCTGTAAACCAGAAAGAGGAACCTCATTATTAATGTTTCCCAGGAAAGCAACACATCTGTCTGTGTGGTGGCGTAACATTTCAGTCTTGCCATGACATTTATTAATTTGCACACCCAAAGTGTGCATGATTCAATTTAATATTAACACAATAATCATAAATATTGTGGTGAATTTGGCACAATAAATGCATATAAATTATCATATTTTCAGGGTGTTTTGACTGTCACTCTGTACTCACAGAAAGCAGAAGCTCTCACAAGTTTTAAGTTTCAGTTTTTGTGTGCGTTTTTTTTGTCCCTTTTTATCAAACACTTTATAACCGTTCTTATATTTTAGGGAACCTAAAGCACTTTTTAAACTTGACCAGATTAAACTCGAGGACTGCCTCGAGCATATTTTATAACATTACAAAATATATGTAAATGAAAACATATTAATATATACTAATTATGAGTCAAACATCCTGGTCTGGGTCAAAATCACTGTAATAAACCTGTGTGGGCGTTGTGGCCATATGAAAGGTGAAACATTGCAAACACTGACATAAAAAGTGGCACGATATACATGAATACACGTTATATAAGCATTCACCTTTATGTTCACTTGGCCACTCAGCTAACGGAAGACTATTTCTGATGCAAATATATTTTTCTTTGCAAAGACTTGAGTAAAGAAAGTAATGGACCATATAAAAAAAGACAATGTCATCTTGTTATAACACAAAAAAAGTTTAAAAAGATTTCCCATGTACTGTAGCTGCCCGGAGCAATACTTGGTATTTTTTTTTTCTGTGAAGTCACATAGAAAAAGACGTTTTTAGGCCTGTCATTTCTTGGCCTGAAAGTGCTGAGAAGTCATCTTTGGATGTCCCCGATAATACTATCTGGTCAGCAAGAAAGGAAAGGAGGATATACTCGTTAAAAGAGCACCTCTTCACTAGATACTTGTACAATCTGGCACATTTTTGGAACCCGTTTATGGGTTCAAAGTCCATCAGAGAACGCTGATATCACAGGAAATGTCTCTGATGGAAGGGCAGGAGGCGGGTGAGGAGCTCAGATGAGGGAGATCCGTATAGGGATGGTGGGAGACTCTGTCCTGTGCTGGGGGGAGTGATGGGACACCACATGTTCCACCATTGTGTGTTTGGACATGTGTTTTATAAGGTATGTCTCCTGGGGAAAAAAAACAACAAGAAAAAATCAACACATTTAGACATCTCTCTCCGCAGTCAGTTCAGATTTTAAAATTTAACTTGACTTCGAACTCACCGACGTGTACGCCCTGCCGCACAAGCTGCAGCAGTAGGCCTTGGCGTTTTTGATGGCGTGCGCAGACAGGTGGATCTGCAGCGAGGCAGAGTCTGAATAGGCACGGTAACAGTTGGAACATTTGAAGGGCTTGTCTTTGTTGTGCTGCCTCTGGTGAGACTTAAGCAGGAGGGGGGGAAACACACAGAAACTGAGTCACCTTCTTGCAGCTTTGTGAAGGGTATTGCCTCAGCATAGGATCAGAGCCGTAAAACAATCGGCAAAATGAAAGAAGTCAGTGTTTACCTGCAGATTAGATAGCTGAGTAAAAGCTTTTTCACACCCTGGATGGGAGCATTTGTACGGCCGATCGCCTGTGTGGATTCTAAAACAGGAAAAAGGATGTAAATATTAGTCAACGGAAACTTTTTGACAAAAGCAGGTCAGACAGGAAGCTACAAACTCTGAAAAACAAATGACTACATACAAGAAAAACGAATCTACTTGTGACAACTCCCAGAAATATTTCCTTGTGCAAAATTCTCATAACAATCAAATCTAAATCAATCTCTTCCTTGAAATTATATTTCCTGTTTGTGGTTTGTCTCCAAGTTTAACACTATTTAAAGTGTGTTTCGTTGTTGTTTAGTCAGTTTGCATGTGTGCAGACTCAGAGTAACAAAAGCTCTTCAGCAGAGAGTAATCAAGGAGGACAAAGGAGTCACCTTGATGACTACAGCACCTCTTCTACACTCCGCGTGCTCCTCCTCAACTGACAGGACTGGAAACAACAACATGGAACATCAGTTCCTAACACAAGGTAACGCTATTTTAAAAGGGTCACTTCACACAAATTACAAAAAATATAAATCAAGTTCAAGTTCACATTTTCTCACGTGATGCAATCGTTTCTACCATTTTTTTGTGTGGTGCTAATAGCATGAGCTTCTTTTCTTTTTTAAATTAAAGCTAGGGTTGGTAATTTTAAGAAACTAGCAAGAGTATGCTAGATTTAAAAAAAATGATCCAACCGAAAAACCCAGCCCAGTGTTGTCAACTCTTTTCCAATGAAACACTGACAGCCTTCAGGCCTTCGTCCAAAGCAACGTAAACATATTGAACGTACACAACAAACATGGCTATTGTTAGTACTCACAGCTGTCAAGCTAGCAGCTTGTGGAAGACTCTGGTGACGCACAGTGAGTGCACGGACGGAGTGCACGCAGGCCGAATGAAAGGATTGAACGGGTTTATTACAGTCCTGCGACAGATCCACAGATACCAGATTTTTTTCTTTTTTTTGTCAGAACCTTGGATTTATTGATTGCTGTCGGGATGTAACGAGAATTTCAACAAATACATCAAAACATTTTTGAAGAAGATTACCAACTCTAGCTTTAAAGGATAAATTCGCAGTTTTTCAAGCCTGTCTTAAAATGGCAGTCAGGTAGCCTATATGAGAATATCTATGTACATAGATAAGGATAAGGCTGACTGCTTTTTAATGACATGTCTGAAAAATTGTGAATAGGATGAGACAACATGCAAGCAATCAGAAGAATCTCTTTCAATGATCATAGATTCATTGTTTTTGCGCATCTGGCTTTATGGATAATACTAAGTTGTTTAATGCATAGTCAATTCTACTGTTTAGAGACATTGTCTCTGTTAAATGGATTAATGGGAGATATTTAAGACTGTTACCAAACCAACATGTCTTCCCAAAACACATTTGAATATATATACAGTCAAGAAATGTGGCCAGCTGTTTCAATATTGTCTTTACAAAAAACACAGTTTTTATGTTTAACATTAAACCTTTCATGAAGAAGCTCATTAGACCGGTAAATGTGACATTGTCTTCTGGGACAGATCACACTGTCAGCAGTTGTCAAGGAGACTATTTCTTAAGTGCACGAGTTTCTAAGAAAACTAGTCTGTGAAATATATCATAAAATCTAAACTATCTCTATGCTGAAATCAGGGAAGTGAAAGAGTGAAGAAAAAGGTTCTTTCGTACTTCTGTAATGTGGTGAACTGACCGTTAGTATCAGGAACTACCTGCTGTCTCGAATTAACACTTTTTTTACTTTTGGTACCCGCTGGGCCCCTCAGGAAAGTTTTTAAGATTATAAAAAAAAATATATATAATTCTTTTGTTTTAAATATTAAAAAGACGATTTTTTAATCTGTGATTTAAGGAACAAATTATCCCCAGTATGTTAAATGAATGATTTTGACTACAATCATATTCCAGCACAGCTTACCATGTCCTTTATGAAACAGCACATTATAGTGGACTGCTCCAGCTAAGAAGACTGTTATCAGTGCTGCACAACAGCTTTGATGAAGAACAATAACATGACAAAATGTCATGGCATCAGACCTGGTGTGCTGCTGCAGATGGGAGAGCTGGCGAAAACATTTCTCACAGTAGGAGCAGCGGTATGGTTTGATGCCCAGGTGTATGCGCAGGTGCTGCGCCAGGTACGATGCGTTCGCAAACGACTTAGTGCAGTGAGGACACTTGTGGGCCTTCGCCTCTGTGTGCGTTTTGGAGTGGATCTGCATGTCGGACTTGGAGAAGAAGGTCAGCGGACAAACTTTACACCTGTATGAAGAACACAGCGACACAGACAGAAGACACACGTGAGGGACACGCACACAGAGAGAGCACATGTATATGTTTCATGCTGCCGATTTGCAGATTATTATTGAGCAAGACCATTGCTTCCTCTTTGCACATTTGTTCACACAGGAAACCTGTCTGTCTGTGTTTCTCAGTGGTGAAAAGTACTCACTAAGTCACTAAGTACATTTAGTAAGTTATTTCTTGAGGTACTTGTACCTTACTAAAGTATTTCCACTTTATGTTACTTTAAATTTCTACTTTAAACTTTTTACTTCATAATATTTACATAACATCTATAGTTATTAGATACACTGCAGATACATACAGTATATACAAAACACGGGATCAGTTAATAATAATTTACTACATGCTGCAATATACTGTATAGCATAGTGAGTTCTTTTACTTTTGATATTTAAATATATTTACCTGCTAATGCATGTATTTTTAATCAAGCCTACTGCTTTTTTTGGCCAGCAGGGCAGCAGAAACAAGCCTTAAACCCAACACTGACATACCATCACCTTTTTGTGTTGATATGGTGAGCAAACAGTTGCCTATTCACACCATCCAGCAGATCCAGAGCAACATTTACAATCATTTGGAGTCTGTTTGTGGCCAACTGGCGAATGTAAGCCCAATATTTGTAAGCTCGATTTTTAGTCTCTACCAGCAGGTAAATATCTGTCTCTTTAGCTGCTAAATGCTCCACTAAGTTCACCAGCTACTTGCTAACTGTGTCTGGCTGTTGTTTGGTAGCAGGTTGTGGAAAGTGACTCCTTAGAGCTTTTACACTGAATGCAACTGCCTGCTGTGGCTGGAAGAACAAAACAACTGCAGAGTCAGGTGGTAATTCTCTGTGGGATTCGTCACTAGGAGCGACTCCTTTCACCTCAGACAGTCATTTGATTCATTGTTATTTTTTAATTATTAGTCATAGCTGCTTTAAGTAACATTTTTAATACAAAACTTTTACTTCTTATGGAGTATGTTTGCATAGCTTTCTTGCATTTCTACTTGTACCCAAGTAAGGAATACTTCCCTAACCAGAGTCTCAGTTTGGTAAATGTCTGGGAAACTCCAGCTAAAGCTGAGTCACATGTAAACTATGAGGACGAGAGAAAAAGCCATAAACACGCTGACGGTTCTCATCCTTAATTTGCTCTGCTTGAGACCTCTGGGAGGCATGATAGGGTGCCTTTGGGAACCAAATATATTTTTCCCACAGTAGCAGCTTTTTTCCTGGCTCAGAATGGATCTTTGGGGTGTGACTATGCACGACAGTAAAAGCAATGAGTCTGTGTTATACAGCCCAGATATATATATATATATATATATATATATATATAAACACAAGTTTTTTTTGCTATGATCCTTCAAATGTGGTTATCAAACAAAAGATATGTAATGGTGGAAGGATATTTCACAGTTTAACAATAAACTTTATTGTCCAAAATGCACTTAACCAGTAAACTTCACTGGGATTAAATTATTATAAATAACTATAAATAGTCCAGACATGCTGTAGCCGTCTTGCTGAGGTCATCTTGCTGAGGTCAAAGTATGTAAACCAACTACTACGCATGCTCCAAGTGGTGCGAGAGGTCAGGAAATGGTCGCTCATTTTCTCTTTTTCATCTCTCTGAATGCCTGACTTTTAATGACTGGACATACTTTTTTATATATAGACCGTTAAATAACCATTAAGACGGTTTATTGACTTCCCAATTTGTAGTAGTGATAGGAAGGGACAGCCCACATTTCCCATCATGCCTGTCTAGTCCTGAGTGCTGGACTGAGAAGTTTATGTTCCAAAATGCGGATGTTACTTTTTATTAGTGTCTGTAACATAATGTGTCTATTCATAACATGATGGCTTACATTGGTAGATGTCATTTATGTGCTGGTTTATAGTTTTAACTGTTAGTGAGGTGACTGTAACAGAGAAAACAGAATTGCATTTATTACTTCCCCAACTCTTGTCACTTTGGTGTTATGAATTTGCTTTGTCACTGGCTAAAAAATCTTTGGGCGGTGCCAAAAATTTCCCTGCACTATCTTATTTTGTGTATTCACATTTTATGCTTTGTTTTGGACATGTTATTTATACTTTTCACTAGTGGACTGTGTTCTGTTACCCTACTTGTTCTACATATTACATGTTTATGGGCTGCTTTTAGGTTTTGGTGACCTGAGACAATTTTCCAGTCTGGTGGACACTAATTTAAATTATATTAAAAAAAAATGTATTGGTCTTGCAAATCACTATATTTCCTCTTTTTTTAGGAGTAGAGAGGGAGATTTGAAACCTGCTGTATCAACTGGACTCCTAATTAACCTAAAAACAATTGTGAGCCACGAGTCAGAGGCACTGCACCTTGGTTATCTAGATCTAGATAAGCCCTTTCTTACCTGTAGGTTTTTCCCGGTTTGGTAGTGATGGTGACACAGGACTGGTCATTGCCTGAGGCTAGGATTGGGTAGGGCACCACCAAAAGAGACGACCCATTCTCTGCTTTGATCCTCTTACGCCCCCGTTCCTCCTTTGGAGGAGGGCCGAGGAGTCCCACGAGGCCCCCGTTGTTTTTCCCAGGTTCCATCCCGTGGCTGCAGGCCAAGCCTGAGATGAGGTGAGGTGTAGGAGCTCCGCCCAGCCGGCTGTGGCTGCTCGAGGTGGGTGTGGTGGGGGTGATGATCTCTGAGGTGTTGAGGTTGCCCGTTCTGGATGCCAGCGCCACACCTGATGGGTGCAAAAGTGAGGACAAGTTATCATCAAATTGCCAATTAACATGAAAAGGGCTACAGTCATGCAAACACAGACAAACTGTGACAACATGGACAAACAATGGCCGTATGGTAGGATGGTTAGCAAACACTGATGTTTGCAGTGTTTGTAGCTGTGTTTGCAAAGCAACTTTTCCATAGTCAGTTTCCATAAAGTGTTTTCTTAGTTCTATACGTACAGCACAGAGAAGTCCAAATGTCCCAACATTATTTCCAGAACTAATGATGAATGAAACCCACAAACCGCAGACCTGAGTAGGAGTAGGACAACAATCTTTGTTTCTACAGCAACATGTAGTACCAACTGTGCAAACTGTGGTTACCTGAGACGTGGTTCGTCCTGGAGGGATCTATAAGTTGACGCAGATGCCAGTCTTCCCATAATCCTCTGGCTTTTATAGCTGCCTTATCGTCCAGATTCAAGTTTACATCCCCCAGAATCCGACCTGGTAAAAATGTGCAGGAAAATTCACGTTTAAAAAAGACATACATCTTTCATCAACCTGATCAACCTGAGTGTCTTAATGCCAACAATGTACAGCTGGTATAAAGACACTGAACTAAAGTTTCATTTAGGTCATCATACAGCAACATAAACAGTCTTAACCTTTGTGTTTCATTGTCAATAACTTCACTTCCTTATTGTTTGTATTGCTATATGAGTAAAAGCAGTAATGACATTGTGGTTTATGGTCACCAGGGCGTTCAAAAGGTGATTGTGTTTAACCGTGATGTAGAGACGCCAAACGGAACTAATGTGTAACTTCCTGTGGCAGAGTTCAGAAACATGTCATGTGTTCAAAATCATGTTTCTCAGCAACAAAACTGTTAAGAGCCACGAAGTCACAAGGTGATAAAACAATGTTGAGCTGTTAAAGAGGGTAAGAGGGAACTGAGAGAAAGCTGAACCGACTCGGATGATGCAGGATGGATACACTTCTTGCATATCAGTAAAAAGCAGTTGTGGAATGTAAATGACATTTTCTCATGTGATTAAGTACAAATTCGAGGTACTTGTACTTTACTTGAGTATTTCCATTTGATGTAACATTGCATTTCTACTCCACAACATCTCAGAGACAAACATAGTACTTTTTACGCCACTACATTTGTCTGACAGCTTTAGTTACTAGTTATAATTATTGAATGAAAACAATGTATCTCCAAATTTTATGACTTTGTATTATAATTTAGTTTGATAATCTGAAGGGAGACGTGTTCATTTATGGGTTGAGAAAATTCTCCTACTTCTTAAGCTTAAAATAAACTATTTAAAAAGCCTCTTTGATCAGCAGGAAATGCATCGTCACAAAGCTGAAAACCGGCTATTGTTCTCATGACAAGCTGACTTTTCAGATACAGTGTGTGGTTCTCACAGGAGGGCGGCGCTATGATGATCTGATAGACCACAATGCATTGCTGTAGATTAAACTACTCAACAGTATACAAAGTAGTTAAAACATTTACAGGAGTAAAATGCAACAAACACATTAATGCAGCAGTAATATCAATCCAAAAACATCATACTTGGTTTTGAAGGGAGGACTTTTACTTGTAGTGGAGTATGTTAACAGTGTGGTATTAGTACTTTTACTGAAGTACAGGATCTGAGTATGTCCTCCACCGCTGGTAAACTGTGAGGACTGGGGAGGCAGGTGAGGAGGCAGGTGAGGAGTACCTGTGACGGAGCTGGAGGCGGGGCGGGCGTGCAGGGCGATGTCAGGCTGAGACGGGCTGTGGCTGTGGAGAACCTGCATCTGGTGAGTTTTGGACATCCCGTGCTGGCCGCCATCCGCCTGGATGGGGGGAGCCAGTAAGGGCTGTTGGGACGGGGCTGAGGCAGCGGGCAGATGTTGCGGTCGGATCTTCTCTGCCATCAGCTGCTCCTTGATTTTATTGATCAAGACTAGGTTATCCAGCTGACAGCCAGGAAACAACATTTGTGACAAGAGAACAGCCATCAGTTGAGTCAGTGTTACTGTATGAGGCTATGGTTCCCTCTAGAGGCTGATATGTGACATTGTACCCAAAACTTCCTCAATGTAAACATCTCAACAGTAAAACACTGTGTTAAACAAGCGGTTCCCAACCTTTTTTGTCTTGTGATATCTTAAAATGAAGCAATGTCCACTTGTGACTGACTTTAGGGACTCTTTCTTTTTCTGATTTCTCTAATTTGAGAGACATATCCAGTTTTTCGCAAGAAAAAAAGCTCAAGTTAGTGAAAAGTAAGGAAAAAAACAACAATTTTCTGTGATGGATTGTTTTAATTCTGTTGTAGTGGCAGCTTGCTCTAAACCGTCCTCGCCACTTCTAGCAGGATGTAAAGGTTTCTGACTCTCATAGACTACCATGTCCAACTTCCACCTGTCTTCTGCAGACACTCACTCCTTGGTCAGCTTCAAAGATGAGGCTCTTATAGTGAGTGAAAAGTTTAAACCACAAAAATTAAAACAAACTAAAATATATCCACATGACAAATCTTGGACTATCAAAAACGGACCAATTCCGCTGGAAAATAACTGAATCTGTGATCTGTGAGTCAGAAACATTTACATCCTGCTACAGGTGGCGAGGACGGTTTAAAGCAAGCTGCCACTACAAAAAGTCAGAAAAATTGTTGCTCCCCATCCTGCTCCACTGAAGCCTAACTAGCATTAACCATACTTAAAGGGACACGCCCACATTGTTCAATAGCAGGACGACTAGAGGAGCATATCTTAACAGGGAAAAACACACATCATTGAGTTTACATAGATCAAAGCCCATTCTATTACATGACTAACTGACCTAAACTCTAATGTATGTCAAACAGTTTTATGGCATAACACAATGTACTTTTTAAATGATAATCAAATGCAAAAAACTGTAAATAATACAATATGGCTCTCACAACTGTATATCCATATAATCATCTGTGACCCCTCAGATTAACCTTGGGACCCCTTGGAGGGTCCTGAACCCCAGGTTGAGAACCACTGCTTTAAAGGAATAGTTTGACATTTTGAAAAATGTGCTTATTTGTGTTTTGCTGACATTTCAACGATAATGATAAATGAAACGGCTAGCCTGACAGGCCAAAGGTAAAATAAAATACCCCCTACAAGTCGGGGGCATGTCTTAAGAGGTAGCACAATTAACACAACTTAAATTAATGCAGTATAGTTGGCTGATGTAAACCTATAATCCCAGAAAAGCTCAATAAATACAATAGTGCTATACCTGATATATGTATCAATGGTGTAAAGGAAAAAGGTACACTTTTCCACTGTCCTCTGCAGCGTACTCACATTAAAACGTTCTGGGAAGCAGTGAAAGAGTGTATCCAGGACATATTATACATACAAACACCTCTAGACCCAAAGCTTTTTATACTAGGTTTATATCCAGCTATTCATAACATGAGAAGGAGACAACACATTTGTTTTATATATAGGTCTGTTATTGGCCAAAAGAGTTATTGCTCTATCATGAATAACGGTTGGTAGGCAGAGTATGGGTAAATGGATTTCTGAAATATCTACGACGCTGCCCTTAGAAAAAAAATTACATATACTATCAGCGGTAATCACTCACTCTTTCACAGCATCTGGGGTCCCTTCATATGTTATCTAGAGAGGACAGACTTAGCCCATATGAAGCAGTTAGTGTAAACCCACTGCAACGGCCAAATCTGCCATGGTGTATTTTCAATATTTATACATTAATATAAGATGTACTTAAACTGAAGTGTATTACCCGAATACAATCCTCAACCAATACTCTTTTTTTTAGGTGGTGTGGGGAGGATTGTGTACTGGATATTTTGTTCAGGTGTCCTGTATTTGTGTGCTTTTGTGTATAGACATATACTGGTATGTTTTACATACAGCTACAATAAGACTGGTGGCGAAGGACGTTAAAGAGGGACACAAATACCCCACACCTCCCCTCCATACCAGTATTGACACACTGTACACCTGAACTGAATGGACTGTAATGCTGTGTAATATGCTGCCTTCCACTGTGTAATTGCCTGACATATATTAATTATTTATTTTTTTAAATATTTTTGAGAGCTACAAGTTCTTTTAACATGGTCATGGAGCATATATACTGTATATTTGTATTCTGGAGGTATCGTTCCTATGCAGAGGGTAGTTTAGTTTATTTATTGACTACACTGAGGGCGTTTTATATTTTAATAATTTATTTATTTATTGTGTTGAGTTGAATATGCTACTTATTTTGTACTCTAATTACCTTGTGCCTTTTCTACCTTTTTTCTTTTCTTAAAGCTGACTCGGTGTAAACTGCTCAGAATTCAAATGTACTTATATTAGATGCAAATGGCAAATAAAACTCTTGAATCTATGTGTGAGTGTATATATATTTGTCTGTGTTTAGTTGTTGTTAAAGGGATAATTTGGGTGTTGTTAAGTGGAGTTGTATGATGTACTTGCATGCACAGTCAGTGTATCAGTGTATTACCTCGCAGAACACAGGAGTTGCTGCTCTACCGCTGCCTCGGTACAATAACACAAACAAACAAACAAACCAACCGATCGAGGCAGCGGTAGACCAGCAACTCCTGTGTTCTGCGAGGTAAAATTACAATTTGTTTCCAATGGAGTCTGGTTGCTTTGGCAAGAGCACAGATAATGGTTTCAGCTCCCCGTCTGAAACATAGACTGTATAGCTGTCTGACAGCGAGGCAAAACCAGCGGAAATATTCTAAATATAACGTACTCTGAAAGTGATTTTTTTTTATGTGAGACTTTCTTTTAGGTGGCTAAAATACGTTTTGCTGCTGGCCCCGTCCACAGACTATGGATACATAACTCATACAACCCCACTTCAAAACACCAGAACTATCCCTTTAAAATCAATAAAGACATTGTTGGGACAAAAAAACAACAACAAACCTTTACACAGAAAATGTACAATACAATGATTTTAAGGTTAACTTGCATAAATAAGGGTGAATAGCGGAGTCACTCACCTGGCCGGGCATGGTAGGAGGTGGAGGCCAAAAATAGGGGTTGTTAAAGCGAGGTTCAGCCATCCTGAAATAAACACACAAAGGTCATAAACAAGGTGAGGGCAGCTTCTCTGTCAATCAGTGAAACATGTATTGAGTACATATTTGTAATCAGACTGGTAAGAAAAATGCTTCTCAATCTTTTTGTCTTGGGACCTCTGAAACAAAGACATGTTTACTTGTGACTCCTCATCACTGGTTGAATAGGTGAGTGATTTTACTTTTCTTACTCTAATTTTTAATGTTCAGAGTCGTAATTTAGACACAAAAAGGCAAAGATTGAAACATTGAATCATCTTACAGGTTTATTTTGTTTGTTTACCCCAGGTTGAGAACCACAGTTGTAAGATATTCCTAAAAACTGCCTCCTTGAATTGATGTGAAGATCTATTGTCAGCGTACAAAACAGTGGTTAAAACTTGTGCCAGTTACTCTCCACCCAAGCAGCAGCAGCTGACTGTTTGACGTGATAATTCGCAATAACTTGTCTTGTGACGGTGTATTTTCAAAGGCATTCTGTGTTAGTTCTCCTTCTCTTTCTCAAAAGTGCAAGAGGAGACCTTGTGCCTTTACACGATGCTTCATCAGAGGAGGACGTTCAAGTGAGTGATGCAGCTTTTTCTTAGGATTTCCAACCACAAGACTTTGAGATGGGCATGCTGCCTGAGAGATAGGCTCTCACATGATTACAACAGCTAGTTAAGGAACTCTCTGAAAAAATGGTTATCAGAGAAAACAGAGACGTTAAAAGGGATGTGGCTCAGATCCTAATCTGTCGCTGTCTGTTTCCTCCCCGACACATTGGGCCCCGACAGGTTAAGAGTCTGGTGGGGAAATATTGCACAGTCTCACCTCAGAGTACAGCGAGACCCGAATGATGTAGTCAAAAGCTGAGAGGTCAGTAATCCAACTGAATATCACGAACATGGAATAACTAGAATAAGGATTGCTGCACAGAAAACCACACTGATTTGTAAGTGACACAGTAGTTATTTTTTTCTAAGAGCATGACATTTGTAAGAGTTGCAATTAAGCACATTGCTTTCCCACTCTGTGTGTTGGCCAGATGGACAGAAACCTTTACGACAGAGAGAGAGAGCTGCTTGCTGCTGAAGTTTTGATCAGAAGGTTTTTCTTTCCATAGCGTCTCCTCTCAACCTCGTATGAAGTTTCTTTTTTTAAAACATTTTGCATTGCGTGCTTTGGCACACTTCACCATTCCTAAGTCTGTTTGGCTTAGCGGAGGCATAACACAGTCCATCTCTGTGAGCCAAGAGAAACAAAAACGATACGTTCAGGGGTACGAGCGTACAGCAAACCCCACAGAATATTTCTCTAATGATGCCAGTGGGGATCAGTTTCACTTCCTGGAGGCTTTGTGCCTCCGGGGAGCAGGCTCAGGAGTTCGACGGCTGCTGGACATCTTTGTGTCACTTCTTGAAACGACACGCTTCACACAGAATTTTTTTTTTTTAATGACAGCGAGGTACTGTATATGACTGACAGTTCCTGTGTATACATTCATACTGTATGTTGGTGTATGCCCACTTAAGGCCTTACAGAGTCCTTTCAATCAACCTGTAGAGTCAGGTCTAGACTGCATTGCTTACTTTAGTACTACTTGTGCCACTTTTGCCAGAATAGTTTTATATTTTTTGCATAAATGCAGCTGAGTTTCTACACGGTTTAAATATTTATGCCTGCATGTAACAGGGTTTGAAGTATTTCCAGGAGGTAGGAAAAAGACTTATGTCCAGTATTTCTGATGCAGGTGCATTAGAGCGGAGGAGCTCAAAAAAGCTGCAAATAACTGGTATTTTTATTGTTTGTTAATATGCACATTACTTTCTTGGTGGAGAGGTTATTTGTTTTGTCAACAAAATGTCAGAAAATAGTGAAGAAATGGCTATTATAATATCCAAGTGCCCAAGGTGATGTATTCAAATGTATTGTTTTGTCAGACCAACAGTCTAAAACCCAACAATTTTCAGTTTACTATAATATAAGACAAAGAAAAGCATCACATTTTCACATTTAAGAAGCTGGAAGAAAAGGATTGTTTGGGCTTTTTGCTTGAAAAATGACTGAAACTATTAATTCATTATCAAAACAGTTGCTTATTGTTTATGGATCAACTCTGCTGCTCTTTCCTTCAAGACATTTATTGAATGAAAACATCAAACTTTTGGTCCCTTTTTTACAAACGTTTTCATAATTACAAAGTCATTAATCCGGTGTGCGGTAGAAGTAATGGTACTTTCTATGAAGTCACCCTTTATAAGGGGTTGTAATTTGTAACTGATGGTTAGTAAATCATTTACTAATGTTTTACAGATCAGTTAAACCATCAACTTTTGGGTTGTCAGGTTGTAAAAACTCTCTTGGACCAAAATCTACCCACTTACAGTACAACTGCAGATCTGTGATGGCTTAAAACACCCTTTATTAATGACTTATTAACATTTATAACTGGAGACTTGATGGCTTTTTGTAAAGTGCAAAATCCGCAAGCATTTATTAATGGATTACCAACATATGTAACTGCATTATTACCTCCCTTAAAAGATAAATATCAATCAAGGCAACTCAAAATATCAAATGAATTGCTTATAACTGATCTATAAAGTAGGGCTGCACAATTAATTGACTATTTATCTCGATCACGATTCATTTTGGATTCCCACAATTAATTGAACATGATCGCCTGCGATATTGATGTTTAAAATGTGCGGTCTGCTCATAGAAAAGTGCTGCATATCAAATCAAGCGCCTCTTAATAGCTAGCCACCAGCCGGTGATCGAGATGTTGTGGCTTCACTTTTGGAGATAGATATCATCTATACAACTAATGTGTTTATGATTAAATTGAGAGCATACAATTGTTTATCTAGCTCTTAATGTTGCTAATTTTGCTCTCAAAATGCACCAGATTGAAGCATTTATCTTAAAAATGTAGCTTACAAAAGGGTAGCGTGAATATTCCTGTATTTTTTCATATTGTCATATATACAGTATATATATATATATATATATATATATATATAGCAGAAAAATGCAGTTTTTTCCAACATTGTTCAGCCCTAAATGTACATTAGCAAGAATGTAGCACAGCATGGAAGTGAAAACAGTGCTCTGTTTATTTTAATGTGAAAGTGCAATAAAAATATGTTGTCGCTAAAAAATCAATGAATACTCGTGATAAATAATCGTGATATCAATATTGATCAAAAATAACTGTGATTATTTTTTTAGCCATAATCATGCAGCTCTACTATGAAGCAATAACAAATAATTTATTAATCAATAAAAGCAACTTATAAAGGATATTAGAAAGTGATACGTTAGTAATATAAGACCACTCTCAGGCTACATGTTGTTAATTCTGTAATAACTGTCTGTTAGTATTAATATAATAGTAGAGGAATCTATTTCATTTTGGCATATATATATAGAGCAGGAAAAATGCATATTTTTCCAACATTGTGCAGCACTAAATGTACATTAGCAAGAATGTAGCACAGCATGGAAGTGAAAACAGTGTTTATTTTAATGTGAAAGTGCAATAAAAATGTTGTCAATGAATAATAGTGATAAATAATCGCGATATCAATATTGATCAAAAATAATCGTGATTATTTTTTTATCAATAATCGTGCAGCTCTACTATAAATCATTTATTAATCAATAAAAGCAATTTATAAACCTTTATAAAGGATATTAGAAAGTGATACTTTAGTAATATAAGACCCATCTCAGGCTACATGCTGTTAATTCTGTAATAACCGCCTGTTAGTATTAATATAATAGTAGAGGAATCTATATCTGTGCTACTATAAAGCAATAACAAATAATTTATTAATCAATAAAATCAACTTATAAACCCTTATAAAAGGATATTAGAAAGTGATACTTAATATAATTATACTATACTATATTATACTTTATATTATATAGTAATATAAGACCCCTCTCAGGCTACATGCTGTTAATTCTGTAATAACCTGCCTGTAAGTATTAATATAACAGTAGAGGAATCTATATCTGTGCTCTCTTACATGTATGGGGGGCTATAATAATAATCCTCAGTCAAGTGTAACCACAATAACGTGCACAGTCTTTTGCAAACAGAAAACTATTTGTGAATCTGAATATATCAGCCTCAGTGTCATAAAACAGGTCATTATACTGTTAGAAGTTCATCTCTGGAACTAAAGTTAGGGTTAACTTTTTGTCCTTTTTCTTTGTACCTCCTGGGCTAAATTATTCCTCCGTTAAAAAGGCAACAGACTTTAGATGTTTAGATGTTATAAAGGTGATGATGATGAGCTAGAAAGGAGAGCATCATCTCCTCCAGAGAGAGAGAGAGAGACATGATCCTCTCCGTCCTCTCCGCCGCCTCTCCCACATTCTCAGACAGTTTATTAAAAAATTTCAGACAAAAGGAAAACAAAAATGGCAGCCCTGTCTTATTTTTATAAGCACTGGACGCCATATTCTGCAGATCTGCGACTATTATAAAGAGATAATTCAGCCCAAAGATGAGCAGAGACGCTGTGGCGACATGTTGTGCGTATTTGCATTAAAGCGTCCAGAATGATTGTTTACTTTGATTCAGGTTTGAATAGCCCGGCTCGAGGAGGAGAGCAGGAAAAAAAAAAAAAAAAAAAGCCTGACACTTCCTACAACAATCATCATCATCATCATGCCCACAGAGAGCTGTGCAGCTTGCTTGAGCCATAAAAACACCATGCAGATGTGAACACAAAGCCTTTATGTGCACGACAAGATTTGATCACCTCTGCAGCTGCAAAATGCTGCCTTTTTTACATGCAACTTTTGCATGACTTAAAACAGAAAACGGTGACGAAGGAGAGCTACACACGGAGAGACAGAGGAGAGGTTGTTGTTGTGTGAAAGAGCAACAAAAAGAGGAAGAGATTTAGCATCGATCGGCCAACATACCTGAACCAGCGAGGAGCAGAGAAATATCTTATAAAAGGATTAGACTCTCTTCTTTCTTTCTTTCTGCCTTGCTCTCCTCAGTCGGACTTCAAACCTTCCGGGTCGCCTGCTGTTCACTTCTGGGTGCTGCAGGCGTCTCAAAACACAACGAGCTCAAACTGATTTTTTAACCCATTTTCTGCATTGCTTTCTCACCCAAAACGGTGGCTTTTTGTTGCAGCTGTTAGATGAAACACATACATATGAGTGGGAGGTTCATATTTAACATGTTTTTTCCTGCACAGTGACTGTTGTGGTGTTCATATTAGTGCATGAGCCAGGCTCTCCTACAGTGTGCATCATCACTATAAGACAATAGTCTCAAATTGCACACAGATCAGGCTGCTGTAGCTCCACTATTAGACGTGCATAGTGAGGATAGCTATTAAAAGCTGTCTGTCTGTCAGTCTCAGGTCACAATGGTCATGTACAGTAAGTATAATCCGCTCAGCAGCAGCAGCAGCAGCATGACAGGCTGCTAATATGCTCTGTGCTTAGCTCAGCAGGAGATGGCACTGCTGCCACAAAGCTGGAGAGCTTCTTCAGCTAGTGGTGATCATGTTGGCTCAAAGTATGAGGAGATATAAATGATGATGCCCTCAGTTTACATGCCAAACATGAGATTTTGCTTAACACACATGGTGCTCAGGTTAAAAAAAACAACAACATGTTATTATTAAAGGGGACCATGTGTAACATTTATGGCACTGCTGCCACAAAGCTGGAGAGCTTCTTCAGATAGTGATGATCATGTTGTTGTGATCATGGCTCAAAAGTATGAGGAGATATAAATGATGAGCCCTTACTTTTTACATGCCAAACATGAGACTTTGCTTAACACACATGGTGCTCAGGTTAAGAAAAACAACAACAAAATCTTATTATTAAAGGGTGTGTAACATTTTGGGGTACCTATTAGCAGAAATGGAATATAATATTATTAAGTACAAGATTCAAGCCCTTTATTGTCATTGTGTAGTACAACGAAACCAGATTGTGACAATCCCATACATGCTAATGAAAAGACAATACAATAAAAAAAAGAGATAATTTTGCACTCATAATACCACAGTCTTGAAAGGGAAGAGGAGGTACTCTGCTGGTTGCAATCTGCAACCACACCACTAGATGCCGCCAAATCCTAGTCACTGCACTTTGAGATGATCTCGTATTTAAAATAATCGGATTAGACACTCAATTGTCAATTTTGAGGCTGGAGTTTGTAGTGCTGTTGAGTTTTATTGTATATAATATTTTGTCCACTTGTATCACTAAGGATGAGCAAAATATTATCATACGTGTTTGTTGCCTAATGTTTATCAGAAACACTTTATTGATAACATTTTTATGTACAAATCATTTCAAAAGAAAATAATACATCCACAGAGCTTTTAGAAAGGTGCAGAATAAAGTATGGCTTTTCCTAAAAAAATATTATTAGTCTTAATAATTTAAAACATTTTGACGGATCCAAAATTAATGTTTTGTTTATCTCTGTGGAAGATATCAGATGTTCGGTTTCCACTTCTGATAAGGCTTGTGAGCCAATAGTATAACAACGTTAGTATCATGTGGTATCTCTGGGTTGTCAGTGACCAAGTTGACAGTTAGTGTGGAAAAAAACAGTGCGGCACGTACACACACCTAATGTAGGCCTATGTTGCAAAATGACTTCATTACTTCACCACGAAAGATTCATCACTTGACATGACTGTCTGCCTGACTCAACTCAACCATAAAATATGCAGGTTGTGTAACAAACTGGTGAAAGCAATGGAACGGAGGAGGGAGAATGCGATATCTAAGGGCTGTACTACAAAAGTGAGTTCATCTGTATCGTTATCTGGTTTAACTAACCTGAACAAACGAGATCCCGTTAAACGATCCTACGACGGTGGTTATCAACTCAGTAATTCGACCTAGGGTTTCTCAATCTGGCTACGAGCGTGTTCATATGAAAGGGGCTGTGTTTGCAGCATAGGACCAATCACAAACATGGACAAGTCTACTGTCAGCAGAGCGGCACATTTTTACAAACTATATAATATAAAACACATACAAAGAAGTTAAACACATAATCCAGAATAAAAATTATTCAGTTGAAGCTGCCAAATGCAGGAAGGACAGCTGGCAAAACAAAAAATTACCTATGTGTGAATGCGTAAATTAACAGATTTATTAATTTAACGGAATAGGCTACTCAAAAGTCAGATATAATCGTCTGGATGGGGCAGTGATATATAAATAGCTTTCAAACTAAAATGGATGAGTAGATTACAGTAGACTAAATTATACCATTTGGTAATGGTATGGGGTGTAGGACTATGACTACCCAACTCTGGCGGTGTGAAACAGACTTGGGAGCAAGTAAAATAAATATAAAAACATAATTCAAAGCAGTAAACACCCTCAGCATACAGCCAGCTGTCTTTTCTGCATGTATCAGTTTAAATTGTGTTGCTTTGAGCCTGGATTATGAATTAAACTTCTTTGTATTTGTGTAATATTATCATACGATCTGTGCAACAAGCTCTGATTGGTCAGTCGGCGGAGCTTTTATACAAATGATCTCTTATCTGGAACATAACCTGCTCCAGAGCAGGTTAGGTAAGTTACCATGATGATCTACCTCAGTAAGAAGGGAACCACATTCGTAGGACAGAAAACCCAGAGTTAACCCTGAAGTTACCTCGCTAACCCAAAATACTGCTCCATAGTACAGGCCTCTGGTGGCAGAATGGTATCAATGTTATCAATTTCACCGTTAACATTACCACAAAAAATAGCCTCCGAAATCATAATAAAGTTGAATTAACAGCTGTCTACAACAGTTTCAGCAAAAACAAAACATTAAAATTAAGGCTAGACTGCATTGGATAAGCCTATAAACTGCCAACTGAGTGTAGACAGTAACAGCTTTTTTATGTAGTTTGATCGTCAGCATAACAATTGACCCTGTTTTTATCATGTATATGTTTCTAAGGAGGCCACGTTTTGTTGAACCCTGCACACATGGCTGCTTATACCTGCATCATCTTTACCATGCATGGTGTTTGCACATATAAAGTAACACACACACATTCAAATTTATGTTTACATATTCATAGGATATGCAAAACTCCACATGACTCTGTCTCATAGCTTAGACTTTGCACAACTTCTTGCTGCACATCTCAGAGAAAAAAAAGTCAATAAAACCTGGTAAGAATTGAAATTCACAAACCTCTTCTTTGTATCAGCAGAACACATAGACATGTCTATGAGCCTCCTGTTTTTCAAAAAGCAGAGATTTTGATCTTATTACACGATCTTCCTCAGCAGATGAAGTTTGTAGATGTTCAGTTTTTGTTTTTTGTTTTTGGAGCATTCTTGGGACTTCTTGTCCTCGTTGTCTTGAAAGTTGAGTTTCACATTTCATCCTTGACCTCGTTAACACCTACAAGGTCCATTTATTCCTGGGGCTTTTGATTGATCGTATCATACTCTTCAAGAATGGAATCCATTGGTACCAATCATGTCATGCTAGCTTGTCGAGAAGGAGGCTGAATAACGTTCCAAACTTGTGCTAAATTTCGTTGACGAAAAACTGGCATGGCCGTTTTCAAAGAGGTCCCTTGACCTCTGACCTCAAGATATGTGAATGTAAATGGGTTCTCTGGGTACCCACAAGTCTCCCCTTTACAGACATGCCCACTTTATGATAATCACATGCAGTTTGGGGCAAGTCATAGTCAAGTCAGCACACTGACACACTGACAGCTGTTGTTGCCTGTTGGGCTGCAGTTTGCCATGTTATGATTTGAGCATATTGTTTTATGCTAAATGCAGTACCTGTGAGGGTTTCTGGACAATATCTGTTAATTGTTTTGTGTTGTTAATTGATTTCCAATAATAAATATATACATACATTTGCATAAAGCAGCATATTTGCCCACTCCCATGTTGATGAGCGTTTTAAATACTTGATAAACCTTTCTTTAAGGTACATTTTGAACAGATAAAAAAAGTGTGATTAATTTGCGATTATTCGTGATTAACTATAAACCATCCTGATTAATCACGATTCAATATTTTAATCGATTGACTGCTCTGGTTTTAAAGTCTTCAAATGGAAAAAGAGATTTTAACATGAATGTTTTTTCGCATCTCATTCCATCTGTGAGGAGCATCGTGTTTCAAACCAGTTACTTTCCAAGCTTGTTTTGAACACAAGTTACAACTAAATTAAAATGTTTTGTGATCTGACATTTAGATGTAATCGGAGAAGAGATAATGAGGCAGTTCTCCCAGGAGAACCTTATAGATACATAATGTGCAATACAGCAAAAGAAGAACACGCCAGTGGTTCAGTCTACAGGTCGACAAGGCAGACCACCCGAGCATACAAAGAGCAATGGTGCGTAAGGGCTTTAAAACTCGTAATACATCTCAGTGCTCCATGATAGACAGTATCTAGCGTGCATAGGCTCTGAGAAGATGCATGTATGTATATAACATCGCCGTAGTCCAGCACAGGTGGCAGAGACAAGTCTTTTTTTGGCCTCGAAGGAAAAGCAAGACTTGTTTCTAAAATAAAAACCCAATTTCAACTTTAGTTTTTTCACCAGCTGCTGAATGTGAGGCAGAGAATCATCAATCACAATTCCAAGGTACTTATATTGAGATACAAACTCAATTTCAGAGCCCTGGAAAGTGGTGACAGGTGGGAGATTCAGTGGCTTAGATTTTGCATTTGTGAACAGCATGAGTTTTGTTTTGTCAGCATTTATATCAAGTTTTAAGACACACAGGGTGCTTTGTACAGTATTAAAAGCGAGCTGTAGCTGACAGAGAGCCTGGTCTGGTGAAGACGTAGAGCAGTAAATCACAGTGTCATCGGCATAAAAGTGGAATTTTACATCGGGAACATTTTGACCAAGACTATTGATATATATATATATATATATATATATATATATATATAATAAAAAGAAGTGGTCCCAGGACTAATCCCTGTGGCACACCATTAGTTACATTAAGGGAGCGGGAAATGATGCCTTCTGCCTGCACACACTGAGATCTGCCTGATAAATAGTTACCAAACCAAAGGACAGTTTGTTCTGACAATCCTTCACTGCAAAGTCTTTGTATTAAAATTGTGTGATCTACAGTGTCAAAAGCCTTGGATAAATCCATAAAAAGGGCTGCACAATGTTGCCTGTTGTCTAAAGACTCAATAAAATAATTTAATACTTTTAGGGCTGCTGTTGCTATGCTGTGTTTTTTTTTCCTAAAACCAGATTGAAAATCAGATAAGATATTGTTAGTCAATAAAAACTCTTTCAATTGTTCACTCACAAGAGAGTCCAGAGCCTCGACCAGGACAGACAGCTTGGAGATGGGCCTATAGTTGTCTAGGACAGTAGCGTCACCACCTTTCAGCAGAGGAAGTGCAAAAGCAGATTTCCATATATGGAAAATTGTATTTGTATCCAGGGAGAGATTAAAAAGATGTGTCAATGGTGATGCGATAAAATCAGCTGCTAGCTTTAAAAAGTAGGGCTAAGTCAAGACTTGTTCTCCTGGCTTTTGCCTATGCCACATTGCGCTCATGAAGTAAACTGGATAAATCTTGGGAGAACCATGCATTTTTTCAACCTTTTACTCTGTACTCTCTCTTAGGGGGGCATGCTTGTCAACAATTTCAATAAAACCATCATAAAAGAATTACCAGGCGGTCAATATCAGCAATGAGGCTAATTTTCTCCCAGTCAAAGTAAAACAGATCACGAAAAAATCCTCGTTCTGTAAAATGTTTCATGTCACGCTTTATAATGATGCGTGGCTTGATTTTGGGAACTTTTGTATTTCTAACTGTGGCAACTACACAGTGCTCGCTAATGTCATTTGCAAAAACAGATGCAGCTGTGTATTTATAAGGAACATTAGTTAGGATAAGGTTAATCAGAGATGATTTTTCCAGACATTTCAAATTAAATATGATTACCCTACTTGTCCAACATGGAAATTAAAGCGATCATCATCATAATTTATGAATCATAAGCGATGGGAAATAGCATTTTAATAGGGTCTGAGGTTAAAATGAAGCATTTAAAAGCATGAAAGGAATATATTGTTATGTGTTATGTGATCCACAGTCTAATCCTGCTTCATGATACACCCTGCATGTGTGTATTTGCTGTAACCTTTGAGATAACATACTGTAGTTTGAACAAGGTAGGTGTAACGCAGGAATGTTTGTACATTCTCCGTGTAAATGAAACATCTTTTATGCAGTGTTCACTGATGTCAACAAGTTTATTTTGACACACACGCAGACATGCACTTTGCATCTCTCACTGTTAGTTAGTTAGTTAGTTGCTAGACGGGTTTTCTTGTCTGTACAAACAGTGCCACACCCTCTGAGGCGCACATGTTCTCTCACCTCCACACAGGCCAGGTGCAGCAGGGAGCACAGGAGGAGGGGAGGCGAGGGTGGAGGAGGGGGTCATTATCCCCATGAGGGCGGAGCGACAGGGGGAGGAGAAGACAACGGATGAAACATTTGAAGCTCATATTGACATGCTGCTCTGAAGGCTCCTGTGAGTCCAGGTAAGAACTAATGAAATTTACAGCAGTTTTTGATCTAGATTCATAGTTTCCTGTTACACTGAGTTGGAATTTTCACACTGTAGACATGTGATAAGAGATTATGGAATAGTTTAACAGGTTGAGCCAGTCTGATTGTACAGTATCATGGCCAGCAGGTGGACATATTTACAATCACATCACAGCAACAGAGTCTGTCTGTAAATGTGCATGTGTGTTCACATTACTGAGGAGTGTCATGGCATTTGTTTATTCATTGCTGGTGTTACATATTACTTTCTGAAATGATTTTAGATATATCATGTTGACAGAGGAGGACAGGTTGAACTTATTCCTGAGTTTGCTCATTTTTGATCGACTGTGAACAGCTGTCTGGTCCAGGGTTCACTACTAATGTAAACAACAAAAATATTGATCTGCAGCCACGGGGCAGAGAGATTCACTCACTTGTGTAATGATCATGTAAAAATGTTATATATACAGATATATCTAACATTGTTGGGGGGTTTACTAACAGCAGAGTGCCTGGCATTCCTGAGCTTCTCCACCCCGAGGCCAAAAAGAAAACCAGTTTTTCGATACCTTGACCTGCGTATATGTGTTGTGTTGTTACAGCCATGGATGGTGTGTTGGAAGGAGCGGCAGTGTTGTGTGTGTGCAAACTGGCCTGCAGTCTCCTCTTCCTGCCCTCATTGGCTGCCTCCTACAGTCCCATCAGCTTCTGCTGCTGCTGCCTGCTGGTCTTCACCGACTTCCTGGTCACAGGTGAGTAACAGCACATGACCGGGTGTACTGGTCACCACGGTGCTCTGCTCCGGCTGCTCCCAGTCTAACGCACCCACACAGACGAGCTCAGGAGCTTCACCAACACCACCTGTAATGTTCAAAAAGAATTTCAATAGGAAGTTGTTTAACTATTAATTACAGTATATCAAAGTGGATATTGTTACAATATTTTTTCATTAAAGACATTAGAGGTGAAACAAATAGCTGATACATTTACTTGTTTCAGCTTCTCAAATGGGAGGATTTGCTAGTTTTCTTTGTCCTATGTGATAGTAAACTGAATATCTTTGGGTTTCTTTGAATATTGGCTGGACAAAACCAGTAATTTGAACATTTAAACAAATTGTGATGGGCATTTGTCACTGTTTTCTGACATTTTGTAAACCAAATGATTATTCAGTTGATAATGAAAATAATCTTTTTAGTGAAGTAGGAGACATCTTGTGTCAAGTAGTTCAACTTTTGAAATGAGCAATACTTGCATATTCAGATTCTAGATTTGTCAAAGAAGGAAAAGGAGTAGATGCAATTTTAAGAATTTCTAACATTTTATGTGTGGAAAAAAACACATCAAACATAAATTAATATTCCAAGCAGAGTATTTTGTATAAAAAAAAGGGGAAGTCCAAGGCACTCTTCTGTGTTCAGCTCAATCTGAACATGTACCAGCATTGTTTTTAGCATTTCATCATGAAATAGGCTTTTTATTTTTTGCCAGAAGAGTACTTTGGACTCCCCCTTTTTTTAACCTTTGTGTACCCCACCAAAGAGCACCTTCATCACACTGATTTGAATTTCCGAGCACTCTGGACCTTTTCCCTTTTCGAAGAGTATTATGTATGTCTTAATACATGTCTTCAGGGGATCTTTCATATTATTTTTTTTTTTAATTAGCTCAGCGGCTCCACCATCATTGCACATATTCTCTAATCCTATCCAGTCACCTAACTCACTGACACTTTGTTATCTTTTTTTCCTCCCACAGTTTTTCTGAGTTTCATTTGCATCTTTGAGTCCTGGCAAACTGAGCTGACCGCACTGGGTGATTTCATTGCCCTGCGCTTCCTGCTCTTTCTCAGCCACACATACGGTGCGGTGCTGCTCCTGACCACACCTCTGATTGCAGTGGAGATTCTGACCAGACTGCTGTGGCCTCACTCTATTGTTGCTCACAGGACAGTGAGCCAAACAGCGTGCTCTGATGGACAACGTTATGTTTGGGAGGTAACTGTGGAAGAAGAGGAGGATAGTAAAGACAACAAAGACAAAGAAAAGAGGTTGTCTCGTCACGCAGTCAGCTACCTCTGCTGCCTGTCAGTGTGGGTCCTTGTCGCCCTCGATGTCAGGTGGCAATGGAAGCGGGAGGAAGTGTGGACTGTTGTCTGTTTGCACTCAACCAACTCCCTCATCAGATGTTTGCCCACCCTGTTAAGCCCCATGTCCACCACTGTAAATCCCTGCTGGGGTATGGCCTTCCTCTCCTTCCTCCTGCTCCTCCTGACCACGAGCACAGGTCTGCTCAGTCGACACTGGGCCCCTGCAAGGACACACAGAGAGAAAAATGGAGTTAACAATAACGGCGACAGTTGCTGGCAAGACCTCGTTCCAGCACTGTCTGCGCCCTCCAAGCCTCCAAACCCTGAGCCAGCACAGTGTGTTGACCCAGGGAAAACAGAGAGCAGCTGCACCGTTCACAGAGCGTATTCCTGGAACAGCGTGCAGATGTCGGTGCATCACCATGGAGACTTTGTCCTCAACTCCCTAGAGTGTTTGTCTGCAGAGAGAGGACGACAGGAGCACGAAAGGGCAAAGAAAGGTATACCTCTGACATTTATCACGGAGGAACATGTGGACTCACAGTGCAGGAGCCAAAGTGGGTGGCGACAGTGGGCTTTTCCCTGCCCAGGGGTGAATGTAATGATCGGGTTCGTGGGTGTGTTCTCCATCTTTGTGCTGCCTCTACACCTCAGTGTGAACATTCTTCTGATCAGGACTATAGAGACTCTGCTGGAGCGGTGTATCAAATCTTTGATTTCATCTGCAACAAACACAAGCAACGCTTCCACCTCTCACAATGAAACACTTGTATAAAACCAGACTGGTGAGAGGCAAAAGTGGACCCTGATTGGAGGCTATATGCGACACGATCACAGGATTAATATTTCATGTGTACACAGCAGGTCAACCTGTCAACACTGACTTGAATAGAGTGTAAATAAGCATTTCTGAGCAGCTATTCACATGTGAGGAATAATGTGTGGAAACTGCCGAAAGGTGCAGGTTGAGGCGTGTTTGCTAGTAACTAAACCACCCGACTGAAACAGACGGCTGGAAGGCCCGTTTTTATTGTTCAGAGCCGTAAGATCTGCAGCGATTTGTCATTACACAATGGGTTATAGAACGAGCCTCTCCAGCGTAAATATGACTAATCCAGGGGCAAACAGTGTTTTGAAAGTAGTAATATGAAGTGTGCTGATGCTGCGTCACATAAACCCTGCATAAAGCAATGTATAAATAAATACTGAGTGACTTGAGGGTGTACCACAGATGTTCCTCTTCTTTGTAGCTTTGTCTCTGTTCTTAAATTGGCTGGTATCAAAGGATTGTACTACTCCTCAGGGGTGAAAAGTCATTTAAGGCACTTGTACTTTACTGGAATATTTCCATTTATACTACTGCTCCACTACATTTCAGGTAAAAATGTTCAGACTTTTGACTATACTACATTTATTTGACTAGTTACTTTTAAGCTCAAGAATATACATTAAAAAAAACATATGCACTTATAAAATACAAAGCATTGTTAAATATTAAACCAGTGGTTTGTGACAAAAAAGTAGTGTCTAGTTGGGCCCCCTTGTCACGTTTCAGATGCCTATTAGTTTTTAACAGTTCCGGCAAAGAGAGATTTCTCCTCTGAACCTCTCAGATAGTTTCATTTAAATACCCATTTGAGGCCAACAGAGGTCAATTATCCAATATTTCAGAAAGATTGGAGTCAAGCAGAATCAATCATCTCATGACCACCTCAAAATTGATCTTGTTGAACCCATACATAGCCTACTATAGATTGATAAACTACATAAATGTATACCCTATAAAGTAACGTTACTAAAGTAGTTAAAACTAGCTCCATCTCAGTCAGCTACAACAATGAAGTGCTGCTTACACATTGATGCACCAGTATTATAGTTAGCTAGCTAACTAGATGAGAAGGTGGACTCTAGCTAGATAGATGAGAAGGTTGACACTAGCTAACTAGATGAGAAGGTTGACACTAGCTAACTAGATGAGAAGGTTGACACTAGCTAACTAAATAAGAAGGTGGACACTAGCTAACTAGATGAGAAGGTGGATACTAGCTAACTAGATGAGAAGGTGGACACTAGCTAACTAGATGAGAAGATGGACACTAGCTAACTAGATGAGAAGGTGGACACTGGCTAACTAGATGAGAAGATGGACACTAGCTAACTAGATGAGAAGGTGGACACTAGCTAACTAGATGAGAAGGTTAAGAATATAGCTAACTAGATGAGAAGGTTGACACTAGCTAACTAGATGAGAAGGTTAACAATATAGCTAACTAGATGAGAAGGTTAACAATATAGCTAACTAGATGAGAAGGTTAACAATATAGCTAACTAGATGAGAAGGTGGACACTAGCTAACTAGATGAGAAGGTTGACAATATAGCTAACTAGATGAGAAGGTGGACACTAGCTAGATGAGAAGGTGGATACTAGCTAACTAGATGAGAAGGTGGACACTAGCTAACTAGATGAGAAGGTGGACACTAGCTAACTAGATGAGAAGGTGGACACTAGCTAACTAGATGAGAAGGTTAACAATATAGCTAACTAGATGAGAAGGTTGACACTAGCTAACTAGATGAGAAGGTGAACACTAGCTAACTAGATGAGAAGGTTGACACTAGCTAACTAGATGAGAAGGTGGACACTGGCTAACTAGATGAGAAGATGGACACTAGCTAACTAGATGAGAAGGTGGACACTGGCTAACTAGATGAGAAGATGGACACTAGCTAGCTAGATGAGAAGGTTGACACTAGCTAACTAGATGAGAAGGTGGACACTGGCTAACTAGATGAGAAGGTGGACACTAGCTAACTAGATGAGAAGGTGGACACTAGCTAACTAGATGAGAAGGTTGACACTAGCTAACTAGATGAGAAGGTTAACAATATAGCTAACTAGATGAGAAGGTTGACACTAGCTAACTAGATGAGAAGGTGGACACTGGCTAACTAGATGAGAAGATGGACACTAGCTAACTAGATGAGAAGGTGGACACTGGCTAACTAGATGAGAAGATGGACACTAGCTAGCTAGATGAGAAGGTTGACACTAGCTAACTAGATGAGAAGGTGGACACTGGCTAACTAGATGAGAAGGTGGACACTAGCTAACTAGATGAGAAGGTGGACACTAGCTAACTAGATGAGAAGGTTGACACTAGCTAACTAGATGAGAAGGTTAACAATATAGCTAACTAGATGAGAAGGTTGACACTAGCTAACTAGATGAGAAGGTGGACACTGGCTAACTAGATGAGAAGATGGACACTAGCTAACTAGATGAGAAGGTGGACACTGGCTAACTAGATGAGAAGATGGACACTAGCTAGCTAGATGAGAAGGTTGACACTAGCTAACTAGATGAGAAGGTGGACACTGGCTAACTAGATGAGAAGGTGGACACTAGCTAACTAGATGAGAAGGTGGACACTAGCTAACTAGATGAGAAGGTTGACACTAGCTAACTAGATGAGAAGGTTAACAATATAGCTAACTAGATGAGAAGGTTGACACTAGCTAACTAGATGAGAAGGTGGACACTGGCTAACTAGATGAGAAGATGGACACTAGCTAACTAGATGAGAAGGTGGACACTGGCTAACTAGATGAGAAGATGGACACTAGCTAGCTAGATGAGAAGGTTGACACTAGCTAACTAGATGAGAAGGTGGACACTGGCTAACTAGATGAGAAGGTGGACACTAGCTAACTAGATGAGAAGGTGGACACTAGCTAACTAGATGAGAAGGTTGACACTAGCTAACTAGATGAGAAGGTTAACAATATAGCTAACTAGATGAGAAGGTTGACACTAGCTAACTAGATGAGAAGGTGGACACTGGCTAACTAGATGAGAAGATGGACACTAGCTAACTAGATGAGAAGGTTGACACTAGCTAACTAGATGAGAAGGTGGACACTGGCTAACTAGATGAGAAGGTTGACACTAGCTAACTAGATGAGAAGGTTGACACTAGCTAACTAGATGAGAAGGTTGACACTAGCTAGCTAGCTATTTCATTAGCTTAACATAAAGCTAACATTACAGACAGCAGCCGGTTAGCTTAGCTTAGCATAAAAACTGGGGGAAACAGCCAGCCCGGCTTTATCAAAATGTAACATAAAATAGATAACCCTACCAGCACCTCTAAAGCTCACTGATAAACACGTCACACAGCTAGCTATATGTTGTTTCTGTTAAATCTGTTAATGAATAACCTAACTACATGTTGGGCAGGCGGTGACTTCCGTTCTGCTGGTTGCCTTGCAGCCGCAATGAATGACCTGCTGAAAACCATGTTAGTTCCCCTTTAACTACAGGTGTTCACCTTTTACTACAAACTACCTGTGATCACCTTTTACTTCTGTTTCTGAACAGATGAAACACATTAGATGTGTATAATTAGTGAGCTTTAGAGGTGGCTGTTGTCTTTGGACATAGCATTTCCAATCTTTATGCTAACCCTTACCAAAAAGAAGTTTATTCAAGTGTGCTATACTTATTTTAAACTTAAAATAAGAGAGTATACTTTCAGTTTACTTTTTTATGTATTATCAGAGATATACTTAACAAAAGTATACTTAAGTATACTTACCTTATTCTGACCAGTACACAGAAAAGTCTAAGTATACTTGGCTTAATACTTCTACTTAATCTTTTGATCAAGGAGAAAAGTATAAGTTAGTATACTTGTAATATTAAAAACTATTAAACTAGTAGTTTACTGAGAGTATAATTTAAAGTGCACTTTCATAAACTAAAAAGCGGGCTACCAGTATAAAACTAGTAAACCATCCTACAATACTTACACTTAAAGTATACTTTTATAAACTAAAAAGTGGGCCTATTTAGTCCCAAGTATTTAAATAGTACACTTACAAGTATAGTAAATTATCTGTATACTTATAGTATAGTTGCAGTACGAAATGAGACTTAAATGTGAACTAGTTGTGTACTCAAAGTTTACTATTCTTATACTTCAAGTTTACTTAAAAGTATACTTTTATAAACTAAAAAGCGGGCCAATTTAGTCCCAAGATGTATTAAAGCAGTACGCTTATAAGTATACTACGAGTACATTGATATTAGTATACTTACTACATAAACTTGGGAAATATATACTTGAACTTTACTTAAGTATACTTCATAAAATAAACTTGAAGTATACTGCTTTTTGGTAAGGGAAGCTACTGTAAAGTAATAGCTGCTGGCTGTTTAACGGACAGACACGAGTGGCCATCTTCTCATTTAACTCTGTTCCTGTAAATGGCACAAAGAGTTGTATTGTAGTCTGTGATGTATTGTGTAACTAGAGAAACTCAACATAGCGCGGCTGCCTTGCGAATTACTCACATGTAGGACTCATCAAGCCTGAGCTGTCAACTGTTGAAGTTAAAGGCGAGCAGCAGGGACACAGATGTCAACACCAGAGGGCACTCCGGTACAACAACAACTCAGAGAGAGACTAACTAACACCCTTCAAGACACTGAAGCTCCTAAAACGTTTGATAGGTGAGCTTTAGGAAGTAACATGAGAGGGATGAAGGGGATTCAGGAGACAAAAGACGGCATTTTCAGCTTGTCTTGCCTTTACAGAGCCTCGGGGCTGAGTGAATGGCCTGCACGCCTCCTCCTTCAAAGTGCAGAGACCTGTGCAGACAAATACTGAAACCACAGCAGCACACGCTGACTTTGGCAAGATTAAACGACACGGCCACGTTCCTATTTTAGACGCTGTTAAAGATCCAGATGTATCAAAAGGAAAATTATTGCTTCAATCAGACACTTAATGAGTACAATGGTTTTGTGTCTTTGAGGATATATTTTTTTAATGTTTTAATTATATGAATGTCATGAGAAATATTAAGAAGCTGTATGATACAAGAGTTGAGATAATTCTCTTCCTAATGGTGTTTAATTTTTATTGCTTTAACAGAACACCCACAAGTGATTTAACTGCTCCCAGCCAGATGAGTAGTTTTGGAGACTCTTAAATTGCACAGCACAGGTTTTTGGAGGTAGTCTAATATTCATTTCAGACTGTCTCCAGTGCCAAATCGAAACAAAAAAGCCAACAGACTGCCAAAGTAACTTAAAGATGTAGATATTCCTGTAATTATTCTACATAAAATGAAGAAAAGCACAAGAGAAGTGCAATTTGATAACTCCACCATTAGGCCTATTGTACATCTGAGAGTGCAGGGCTGCGAACATCTTTATTCTGTTCAATCTGAATGATCATATTCAGATTGAACAGATTGATTAAGAATGACGACAAAATATCATCAGACCATCCACCCAACCATCCAATACTGATAATATATCTTATCTTCAATGATATAAATGAGAGAAAAGCAGAAAATCCTCATATTTGACAAGCTGGAACCAGGAAATGTTTGGTATTTTTGCTTGTTAAAATTACTTAAATGAAAAAAACAGTTGGTGATTAATTTTTCTGTTTATGACCAACACTTTATTTGGTTCTAAACAGAAATTACACCCTTAAATAACAGACAATTGTAGAAACAGAGAAAATAACTTTTTTATTAATACCATATTATCATTTTCCCAAGTAATATTTACCCTGATACATAATCCTAAAACATGTATAATAATAAATGTATGATTGATGTGGTGTTTGAGCCACCAGCGTTATAGCTGTAGTTCTTGTTCTTTAACTGTAAGTGATAGCAAAAATGAGCCTTCATTTCTGCTTTTTTCCATCGCTTACAAGATTAAAAACCTTACACTGGCGCCTCCGGAGGGCCACATCAGACTGGAATCAGATACAGGTCTCTCAAAGGAGAGCTCAGTGACTTTTTAATGGACACTTTCCCCTTGGGTAAAAATGTCTATTACAGGATGGACACCTTCTGCACGGATATAAATGTCTCAATCACAGGAGTGAGGGGAGGAAATCAAAGCTGGGGATATGAAGCCTCTTGTCCCCGAGGGTCTGCTGTGAATAAACGGCACTCGGCTTCAAACTGCACAGTTTGTTGTGGAACAGCTGTAATCATGATGCAACGAGGCTCAACTTCGGTGTGAAATAATAAAGCAAGCAGGGTACAAAGTTGCACCCAAAAAAAAACTTTCTGGGTTTCTGACGCAGTGTATGACTCAGATCTTAACTTTCTATCAGGATTTCAAACTGTATGATAATTTATTCCCACCAGTTTAACAACCAGTCATTCAAACGCGTCACAGATGGCAAATGAAGAGGACCTATTGAAAGCGGCGGCTCACCCGCGGCGAGGGAACACTGAACCCATGCAGACATCTTGTTATTCATCATGTCACATGCCCGGGCCTCAGCCTATGCCAAAATAGGGAGCAGTAATAAAAAGAGTGCACCGCCTCCCACCTCCCAGCTGGATGGCTTAGCAAGGGCTGAGAGTTTGGCACATCTCAACTAAAAATGTCTGGCATGAAACTCGTACTGAACTGGAGCAGGTATTGACAAGCAGAGCCTTCCTACATTTCAAAGAGGAGATGTCTGCCTCCCAGATATGTTTCATTTTATAGTTTAAATTACAACTATGTTGATTTTCTTGCTCTCAAAGTAATGATTGATCGTGTTCACCCTCTGACTAAAGAGTACAACATTACACCAGCGTCAGCATTAACGCAAATTGACTTGTATGTCCTTTAGCTCGTGACCTTTTTACAATGAAGCATCATGACCGCTTGTCAAAGGCTACATTTCTAATTGAACTTGGAGTAAAGAGTGATTTTTGTCTGAATTGGATAATTGCATTGAAAGTTTGTAGACATTTCCCCAGAGGGTGTAGCTCAGCGGGTAGAGTCATTTGTCCTTTAAATGCAAGGTTGGGGATTTGATCCCCGGCTCCTACTGTCTGCATGTCGAAGTGTCCTTGAGCAAGACACTGAACCCCAAGTTGCTTCACAGCAGCCCAATGCTCCGAAACTCTTAGGATGAGTTAAATTCAAAGGTCAAATTTCATAGGCTATATGACGAATGAATGTGCTGACTTTGGTGATCCCCTGACTTTTCATCTAGTCCCACCAGCAGGTCAAAGTTTTGATTTGTCCAATACGCTGGTTTATGACCAAATACCTGCCGTCACCCATTGGTTTGTGGACTGCCGATTTTGAAGCCTCGAGTTCGGCTTTTTTTTGGCCATCTTGGGTTTACTGAAAACACACTGTGAAAGGGTTAAAGTTCTACGATGAAAGCACGGACAACTGCGTGGTAGCAACCTGTCAATCACAAGGTAGCCACGCCCTAAAGCATACCCTACTTTATGGTCTATTTGACTCTAAAGGGGACCATAATTTACTAAATGAACATCATGCTGGATTGAAGAAGACTTGAAACTATATAGACGTTAGCATTTACAGCTCAAAGCATCACTCTGCCTACGTGCAGCCTCACAGAGCTGCAAGCACGGCTGTAGATTATTAGTTTTATAGGCCTGAAGAGGGAAAACGACCCAGTATCTCACAAGAAAATAACAAAGATGTGAGATGTCTAGAAAAAAATAAACAAACTTCATGCAGCAGATGAATGATTTGTTTCATCTCTCTTAAATTGTTAATCACCCAGTGAACCCTCGGATCTAGCTTGTGACCCCTTAGAGGTTACGAACCCCCAGGTTGGAAACTAGGGACAAATGGATCTGATACGCCGGATCAGATCTTATTTAGTGGTTCGGGCATTGGCCATGACATGACCTCATCCATATTAAATGCAGTACAATTCAGTGTTTGCGCTATCAGTTACATTCATCATGGCTACTGCTGACTCAGTTTTAGTGCCACAGAAATTTCCGGCTCATGTTACCTGCATAAGTTCCACACAGAGGGGTGAACAGGTTTTAAATTTGGGTAAAAAAAATCCTTATCGATGCTCTACAGGCTCGGTGTTGATGCACATTCAATCCAGGACAAAGATAAAGAGACTGGCTGATTTTCGCAGTAATTTATTGTACATTAAAACATTTCCCACAAACCTCAGCTGCAGCTAAAGTGAAACACTAGGGTGTGTTCACACAATGATGGGTGCACAGCGGCCATCATCAAAAGACACAATCATCATTATATAATCATTAAAAGTGTCATAGTTATCATCATAAATCATTTTAACAACTAGCGTCACCACCACCACCACCACCAGTAACCCAACACCAACTCACAATAATCTCCTTCTTAATATTCAAACAGAAAGTCTTAAATGAAGCAGACTCCACTGAAGTCTGCCACACAGCAAACTGGGGTCAAATGTAAGCTTTTTGTTTTGAAGCACCAGCTGGTTGGGATTTACTTTTCAAGGACAATAAATAAGAGTCTCAATCAGAGAGGCAAAAAGACTAAATGCGGTCCTGATTGTTTGGTAATTACATAAATCCTGTTTACAGAATCATCTGTATAAATGTATTAAGTAAATCCCAGAAAAAAAGACATGTTCACGGTTTTAATCAACTTAGTAGATCTGCTTCTTGAAGCAGGCTCCTGCAGATGTGTGCAAGATAAAACAAATACCAAGAATAATTTGCAGATGCTCACCATTTGACCCTAGTTTGCATCATACTGCACATACCGGAATCACATCCTACAAAAACAAGGGCACTGCCCCAATTTTTTTTTTTTTTTTTTTAAATGGACAACACAGACAACACACACACACGCGCACACACACACACACACACACAAATGCAAAGATGTACAGTGGCAAAGGAAGAGTGAGGTGATTTTATTATTATTATTTTTTTTTTTTGCTGTTTACCAAAGTTCTACCCGATTCTAAAGTATTTTGTAATGATCACTTTTGGCCACTGCATGGGTTTGCTCGGAGGGCCAGATGGGCTTTATCAAGCACAACCAAAGCTGGAATTAAAATTATAGCTGAACCAGGCCACACAAACACACCCGTGTGTGCACATTACCACCCATCCACCCACCCATGGACACGTCTCTCCGTATTCTGGACTTGGCTGAGTGACTGGAACCTCTTAGAGCAGATTCTGCAGGAGTTGTGTGCAATTAATGATAAACAAGAGCACTTGAGGCACGTGGGGCGAAAAAAATAAACATGGGCGAGTCTCGGGGGAATTATCAGTGATTATGTCATTATGTAACACAGCAGCAGCCTGGGGAATGCCAGTCGCACAGGAATAGCATATTTAGCGCAATCCATCCATCCATCCATCACTATTTTCCTTGATAATTGCCATTTCCCAAAACATACAGCTTGACTTCATTTACATTAATTATATGATTTAAAATAAGAGAAATAAAGTCAATCAAATCAAGTAATAATTCATCTTTAAAGGGTAACTTTGGTATTTTTTAAACCTGGATTTTCTATTTTCCAATGTTTTTGTGTCTAAGTGACTAATGGGGACAACGCTTTTTGAAATTGGTCCAGTATTGAGAGAGAACGCTGCAGCCACTAGCCGCTAAACGAGCTGCAATATAGTAATTAAGGGCAACCTGGCGCCGTCAGTTTACGTCCACTAGAAGTGCTTGTTTATGTTTTTTATCACAAGTGTCTGAGAACATTATGGAAAGGACCCTACAGAGAAATGAAACGTTTTTCTTAACTTTCACTTTCTGTTTGTCATCGTGTCATGTGACTTGTTGCCGGAAGAGTGTAGTGATGGAAACGTGAGTGAGAGTTGGAGTGCCGCAGGAACACCAGTGTTGTCAGAGTTTTGTTGTGTTGGACTACAGAAAGCGTAGCTTAGTGTTATCTTTCAATGTCATGGGTGAATATTTAGCTGATTTTCACCATGAAGAAAAGGTAAAAAAAATGTTTATTTCTCTGTAGGGTCCTTTCTATAATGTTGTCGGACATTTATAATAACAATCAGAGCCTGTCCGTGGCAAAAACAAGCACTTTTAGTCGACGTAAACTGACGGTGCCAGGTTGCCCCAACTGATTACATTACAGCTTGTTTAGCGGTCGGCGGCTGCAGCGCTCTCCCTCAATACTGGACCAGTTTCAAAAGTGTTGTCTTTATTAGTCACTTAGACACAAAAACATGGGAAAAAAGGGTCTAGGTTGAAAAATACCAAAGTTATCCTTTAACCTTTCAGATTTTCACCTCTGAGAAGTTATGCTTTTACAACTAGAGGTCTCCGCCTCATGAGGCCATCTACTCAGAGGGCATAATATAATATTCTTTTCACTTTAAGACAAACTGAACAAACATCATGACTGAAAGCAGAAATGTACTTGAATTGGAAGAAATACCCCACAGGTATGCTCGTGGTTAGCATACTTGAGGTTTTGGAGCGGAAACTTAAACATGAGCCAGCATGAAGAGAGACCTATTTCTCTTAACCCTTGATACTCTATATACAAACATGCACGTCCTTACTCCATCAGTAGCAGCATAATACTGAACAACCTCCACCTCCAAACAGCGGATAGGACGGGCAGCCTGTGAACTACTTTTTGATTCATTTTTAGTTTGTTCTAGGTGACGTGGAGCTTCCCTTGCCATGATAAAGACTGAACAGACACATGTGGATGTGACCTGCAGGAGGAACAGAGATTCTGGTCTCACACGGGAGTAAAAAGTACTGACAGACCTGACAAGATCAGGGTGGATCGCTGGCCAGACAAAAGCCAAAAAAAAGGAGCCGAGTGCCGTCAATCACATTCCAACACACAAAGCTAAGCCAACTGTACAGCACGGAGAAGACAAGTGACCAGTCTTCAGTGTCCTCTTGCCTGGACGGAGAGGGAACGTCAAGTCTGACAAGCCTGGAGCTTGATAAGGAGAGGGGAGCCCCCTGGGAGTGTGCAAGGTGGGTCTGGGACTTTAAGAAGGGGAATCACTTTATTTATTTATTTATTTATTTTTTTACATCACTGCCACAGACCCCAGAGGAGCCTAGCGGTCCCTCCGCCTCCTTTTAGTGTCATCTTTTCAATTAAAGATGCGGAATGAGGCTCAAAGTGCAGGCCATTATCGCATGGTCGTTTCAAGTCACACATAAAATAACAGCGCCGGTTTTAAGAGCAACATCAAGCACAATTCTGAACTGAACTGAAAGAAATAAAAACACCCTATTAAACATTTTTTTTTAAACGGATTTCTTGAACATCTTTTTTGAAACCTACACAAGTCCTGTGAATTATCTGTCAGGACAAATCGGGGACCACAGATGCGTGCAGCTCTTAAAGGCGTACAGTGTTGATTCGCAGTGGCTGCACATTCTTGCCGTTGGCGTGGCTCTGGCCCGGGCTGAAGTAAGGGAAGACCTTGGCGGGGAATTTCTCCCGGTAGGTGTAGAGCCAGGACATGTCGTCTGCATTGTAGAAGATGAGCAGGCCTTTGTGGTAGTCCAGGTACACACCCACCTTCTCCAGCTTGCTCTTCACGTTGAGGCGGGTCCACGGCTCGGTGCAGGCGCTGTACTGGTTGCCGTCGTGCATTACGATGCAGTAGAAGCCGCGGCTGGGCTGGATTTGGATGCTGCCCTTGCGGCTGACTGTCTCATGGGCCACGCCGATCATCCACTGGGTCTTCTCCGACACCATCACCTCCCAGTAATGGACGCCCGACATAAAGCCCTCTGCACCCAGGACAGACACCTCCACGTCAAAGCGGCGTGGGGAGTCCTGCAGGGGCTGCGGATGGAGATTCCCGTAGGCCACTATGGTGCAGTCGTCCGAGAGGATCAGTCTTTGGTGCGCCGTGATGGGGTCGAGGGTCAACGCCGCCGGCACTGAGGAAGACGAGGAAAGGGAACGGACAGTTTTAGCACAAAGAGTCAGCATTTATTTCACTTTTAGATTCAAATCCGTGGAGAGAAAACAGCCAGCCTAGATAAACAGGCCAGTCATGGATATAAGTAAGTAGGATAAAACAACACAGCAAAACAAACACATCAATATGTTATGACTGAGCTTGGCCAAACAGAAAAGCGAGGACAGCAGTGTCACTCTCGGAGCCTCATTTTTCTTTCTCGTTGCAGATGCTGTGTGAACAGTTTTATGCTGAGGCGGAAAGTAAATACATCCCGGCTGCTCAGGAGCTTTACGGGAGAGGTGCGGTCAAGGTTATGAACTGATCTCTGAAATGATCCCAGCGAAAAGATTTCATCACAGGCAGCAGATTAAAAACAAAGGACCCTGTCTGGTTGGAAAATATATAGCGAAAATGTTTTGACCAGGAGGGTCACTGAAAATGGTTTCCATTATATATTTTCTTATGTAGGTTTCACAGAGCAGACACAGTTCCATTTTATCAAATGCATCAATCCACACGGATTCAGTGGGAAATAAAAGCAATGAATCGATGAAAAAACACAGCCGCTTTCTTCCTTTATACTCCTAATGGAGCCTACTTGTAAACTATTTTTGTCCAGTAAGTTTTGCTGTAATGTGGAACCTCAGTGAAACAGTGGAGGTCAATTCAATTTCATTTGTGGTGCTTGAAGCATTGAGAAAAAGCATAAAGATGTTTTTCTTAGCATCTTGCTTTCATCTGAATGTTTGGATATTAGAGACAGAGATGAAAGATGTGGAGAGAGCATGGTCGCCAGCCAGAATTGAACTGGTGGGGACATTACCACATAGTCTTTACCTTACACCTCTTTCTAAATGGACTCAATGCGAATATCAGATTGTTTCAGTTTTTCCCAGTGAAGATGTCCTAACCTGCTCTGTGCATCACCGAACAGGCTAAGCGGCGTGTCGCTTGTTTAAAAAAACTGCTCGCCCTGCGTGTATTTTTTAAAACTTTTGCGCGCCTGCTCCACCTCCAATCTATTTTCATTGGTGAAAGTTGATACTAACAGTAACCAACAGTTAAAGGTCCAGTGTGTAACATCTGGGGCATCTAACAGTGAGGCTGCAGATTGTAACCTCTCCGGTGTACCATGTGTGTAGAAGAACTACGGTGGCCGACGTGAGTGGTGAAGCAAGAGAGAGTGAGCGGCGTCCAACGTGTGTGAGGGAATAAGTAAGCGAGTGGAGCAGAAGACAGAGCTAGTTTAGCTCTGAGAATATCAAATGAATGTTCAGTGGAAGTTGCAGTGTGTGCAGAAATTAATGCTGCAGCTCCTCAAGACCAACTAGTTTCTTGTTTCCCGACGGCTGAGTGGAGTGACGGCGAGGGTTAACTCTGGAGCGAGTAATGTTATCGACAACGGCTCAAGCAGGAAAAGTTAACACAGTGGTTTGTCCGTTCTGGGCTACTGTAGAAACATGGCGGCCGGCTCCGTGAAGAGGACCCGCTCCTTATGTAGATATAACCAGCTCATTCTAAGGTAACGAAAACACGATCCTTATTTCCAGGTGATTATACACTAATGAAAACATACTTAATAATATGATATTCCATTTCTGGCAATAGATACATTTAAAAAAATCATCAGCTTTGTATCGTTCCAGAAACAATGTCCAGGTGACAATTCTTTCAATCACGGAAATATTCCCTCTGTGTATTATCCAGAGTGAAGACATTGTTATTGAAAATAGATGTTGCTGAAATCCATAAAACATCCATTCACCTTAATTGTTTTGTAGTGGAGGCAGAAATTTCAAAAGACAGAAGCCAGATATCATTAAACCTGGACAAATAAAACCTAAAGACTAACACATTAAGACTAACAACCTGGTGGAGATATTAAAGTATATACATCCATCAGTACTGCCAGAGTTGGAGGTGGTGATCAAAGGCATGCCCTGTGGTAAAAGATGACTTATGGCTTGTTATTATATGGCGCACCCAACTGCTGCTGCTCGACTCTTATTTCAGGAAAACGAGCAACGAGTGGGACTGTGAGTACACCGCGATACATTTTTTATAATCTGTTTTACCTTCATGCATAAACTAGAGTCTTCAAAGTCAAGTGCTCTCCAGAGTCTGATAGGGTAGCTCAATTTGAGCAATATCAGACCGCAGGAAGAGTGCAAACAATACAGTGAAGCAGTAATTACAGCGATGGGAGGAGCTGCTCCAGCTCGCTCCACAGGCTCCAGGCCCGCAGGAGTCTGTTTCTCTGTGCAGTTATGTGGTTTTAGGGAGGGAGAATCTGCACCCATGTCTGCTGCTTATTAGGGAACCATATCAGGCTGTGAACAATAACGGCTTGTTCTCTTTGCTCTCTGGAAAGAGTGGGAGAGGCATTTTTTTCTTTTTTCAGCTCTTCTATATTTATATCGGCTCGGATAAATGGAGGTGAAATGTCTGGCGGCTGGCCAGCGGACAGGACAATGCCTTCTTCAGTCAATGACATCTCCAGTGTTTGTTACAATCAGGTCATTAAAATTTCATAACCTGAGTGCCTCTTTGTGTCATACAGAGAAACCTGCAAGCGTACACACATCAGCGGAGAAACCATTTTTCCTGCTGAACATGAGAGGGGTGGGAAAAAAAAAAGCATCTAGTTATTCCCGCTAACCCATCGGTGACAGCGAGGGATGAGGGATGATGGGAGGAATGTCTTTATTTCGTCTCTGGCAACCGGTGGTGATGGATCGTAACCAATTGTTCCATTTGGCAGCCAGTCGAGGGAGACCAAAAAAAACCTGCCTGGCCCCTCCTCTCGGCCCAGTAGCGGGCTGAAATGAGAGAATTGATTGAGGGAGTAAAAAAATTCCTCGGCACATTATTTGAAATAATCTCCTGTGAGTGAGTGATGGCTGTAGGGCAGCGGGAGCAGAGCTCCTCTCGGCACTGTCAAACACAGAAGGGCATCGCCGCCCTCCAGGTTCGACCACTATTTCTCATCCCACGAGAGAAAAAAACGCACAAAGCATCCCAGCAATTCAGGGTAAGATCAGTTCCTGCACTCCATGTTTCTGAGTCAAACATTCAGCTACTGAAGTCAAATTAGATAATCAACCTGTTTTTAAAAGGAACAGTTACACATTTTGGAAAATATGGTAATTTGCTGAGAGTTAAGGCCCAGACACACCAACCCGACATCAAAGAACCAGCGGTGATGACGGCTGACTGTTGCGTCGCCTCACGTCGCCTTTGTCTTGGCCGACAAGTTGCACTCGAACACACTGCAAAGACTACAGCCGACGGCCAGTTAGCACCTACGTTCTGCGCCTGTGTGAGAGGAAATAACTCTCCATACCAGCAGGTGGCAGTAGTCTCTATTTGTCATTCAAGACTAGAAGAGTCTTCTGTGTTTGCTATCTTGACTTTACTCGTTGGCTTGCTTTCCTCACGTCCGTTTCTCTTCTCGTGCACTGATTCGTTTAAGCTGAACAGCCAATCAGAGAGATTTCTATCACCGTCTGGCTCCTCCGCCGATTCAACATGCTGAATCGGCTAAAAAAACCTCCTATACGGACAGACCAGAGCCGACGATGCTGGACACGCCGCAAAAAAAAGGCCGACAGACGCTCACCGACGGCCCCAAACTGGCTGATGGCCGACCGTCAGCTTGGTGTGTCAGGGTCTTCAGATGAAAAGACTGATAGCACTCTCCCATCTGTCTGTTATATTACATATACTGTAAGTCTACAGTAAGCTAGACGATGGTTATCTTAGCTTAGCATAAAGACTGAAAACAGGTTGCATGGCTTTGTCCAAAGTAACAAAATCCTTCTACCAGCACCTCTAAAGCTCGCTAAAGAAACAACAATTGGTGGTTTCACATGGCCAAGAAATACACCAACTCATGACTGTGAGCAAAAGCACACAAAAAACAGATTAAACAGAAGAGATATAACGTGTTAATTAGTGATGGATTCTGTTACCTTTGAACAGAGCCGGCTGTTTCCAGTCTTCATGATAAGCTAAGCTAAGCTGCTGGCTGTAGCTCTATATTTAACAGAGTGGTATCGATCTCCTCATCTAACTCCCGGCAAAAAAAGCAGATAAGCATATTTGTGGAATCATTCCTTTAACACCTGCAGTGCTTTACACTAAATGACACGCTGTATATTTACTAACCAGCATGTTTGCATAACATTCATCTCATGTTCACATACCTGGCGAGATGTCCTGGAAGAGCGACTTCCATATTGTGTACTGTAAGGGCCCCATGTACTTGGATGTCGGGAAGTCTTCATACGTCAGATTGGTCTCATGTATCTTCCCTTTAATCCTGAAACAGAAAAAAAGACAGATCAATAACAGTCTAAATCCAATTTGCTGCTTTTCTTCCCAAATAACACTGCCTCTTGTTCAACCCACAACGTCGATGCTTCATGTCATTATTCTGGTTTGTGTCTTTGAAATGTGCCATTATTGAAATTAAAGAGATGACAAACTGCTTCATGAATCACCAGCAACAGTGATGAATGTATCAGTGAAAGAGAGGGGGGAGGTGTGGAGGGGTAGGAGGGTTCAGCTCTAACGCCATTACAATATGATTCAATATGAACCTCCAAATGATTCACTCAGCGCACTCCTACATGAAGTCCAGAGTTCAGCCGAGATATTGAGTGGGTTACTTATCACAGTGTAAACCTGCAAATAACAGTGCACTGTGTTGAAAAGGGACCTTGTATAATTGTGCAGAACATCAGGTTATTTGTGGTGTATTGTCAGACAATACGGAATAAAAATAAATGAATAGTGCAATGTGTATATGTATATACCAGAAGCAGACAGGAGTTACCGAACGGGAGAAAAGCAATGTACTGCTGTGGACGAGGCCAGAAGCAAAACATATTTTAGTCACCTAAAAGACGTTTAAGTGTACGCTATATTTAGAATATCTTCGCCGGTTTACCTTCGCGTGAAACAGCTATACAGTCTATTTTTTTTGAAGCCGTTATCTATGCTCTCGCCAAAGCAACCAGACTCCATTGAAAGAAACAGCAATTTGACCTCAAAGAGCACGGGAGTTGCTGGTGAACCACTGCATCGATCGGTTAGTTTGTTTGTGTTATTATGGGATTTGATTAGTTCGGCTTCACCAAAGTCACACAATAGCACAAACAAACTAACTGTTTGAGGCAGCGGTAGAGCAGCAACCCCTGTGTTCTGCAAGGTCAAATTACAGGTTTTTTCAATGGAGTCTGGTGACTTTGGCGAAAGCATAATAACTGCTTCAGTCTCCTGTTGAAGAGGGCCGTCTCACAGCAAGGTACAGCGGTGGAAATATTCTAAATATAGCATACACTTAAACTGATATTGATTTTTTTAGGTGGGCCTTTCTTTTAGGAGGCTATAATATGTTTTGCTGTCGGACCCGACCACAGCAGTACATTACTTTGCTTCCGTGCCGGTAACTCCTGTCTGTTTCTCCGAACTGCGGGCGTGCTGACCGTCATTTACTGTAGGTAATATACTGACTATGCATAAGTACCTCATACAATCCCACTTCAGAACACCCCCCAAACTATCCCTTTAGGGACACAGGGAAATAAAATAAAAAATCCCAAATGTGTGTTTCCTTTGTTTTAGCTGAAATGTACACTGATCATACCTGCATGTCCATCATATTTACATACATTTACAATCTCTTCTCAGACATGATATCATCCATCTCCAGTTTACATGAAATACAACTTGTAACAAAAAAATGTTAATATTGTAACTTTAAAGATATTGTGGTATTTTGCAAAAGATAACATAATAATCTATTCTGTCACTCTAGTAAGCTCTATATTCAACCTCATTAATCTTCTCTAAGATATTAAACTGTTCAATTAAATCGTCCTCAAGTACCCTCCCAGATTAAACACTACAGTTGGTTTATTTCAGGCCCACCATCTGTTCAGGGATTATCTCATGCTGTTTCTTTTTTTTTTGCAATTTAAACAACTTTACGTTTTGCACCAGCAGAACACACATGTGGCATGTCATGTCAGGCTAAAGTGTTGATGCAAGACTTCAAGAGTTGATAAAAACCTGATCTTTCTCGAAGCAAATGTGTTTACAACCACATTTCTGTTCTTATCGGACTGCGGTGATGATACTGGGACTGCTTTAGCAAACTCAGAGCAGTTGAAGCACCTCTCAGATGTGACGGCCACTCCCTCCAGGAAGTCGTGTCGTCCCGTCTCGTTGAGGCGCTCCTGCAGGATCTGAATGCCCTCCTTGACGTCGCGCAGCTGCTGGCTGTAGCGCTGGATCTTGTGCTCGATGTCGGCCAGCTTGCGGGCCGTGTCCATCTCCAGCTCCTCCAGCATGCTCTTCTGACGTTCGCGCAGGAAGCGGTGGAGGCGCTCGAATGCGTCGCCGATGGTTGCGCGCAGACTCTTGGCTGAGGACTGAAAAATAGAGGTGGTTTACTTAAAAAAAGAAAACAGCCAGGGTATTTATAGCTGCCATTACAGGACTGTGAAAGAGACTTTGAGTCACAACAGCCTGACTGTTCATTAGACAAGGGTCGGTAATTCAAGGGCTTACAAAGTGCTCTAAATTGTGTTAATATTACATTAACGTTCATTCATTTAGTTTGTATATGTATGCATTTTAAGTGGCTCTCTGAGAACAGTATGTGTACAACCTTCCACTGAGAGACTAAAGCAGCTTTTACACCGTTTTACTGTGAGAAGAAACAAACGTGAGTATGCTGTAACAGAAATAAAGACGACCAGGATTGGGGTCGCAAAGGACATCCTGCCTGTGAAGACGGCTGATTACAAGGCCCGTGGCCAGGCGGAGAAGCTGACGCTATTACAGACAGAGCCGAGCAGTTTGCAGGCGACAGCAGACTGGGAGCTGAAGAGTTGAAGAAACTGATTTGTTGCTGAAGAGGGGGAAAATGGGAAGCTGGACATCAAAGAGAATAAATCATCTTGGTGTCGGAGAGACAGAACAAGAGCCTTTCAATTAGCCGCTTCTGAGGGAAGCAGAGACTGGACTTCATTCAGAGGTTTGTTGAAAGTTTCCCTGTCTGTCTGTAACAGTCATCGTTTTACTGAAAAAGTTTGTACACAGATTCAAAAATAAAATTTCATATTCTTATTTAATACTTGCATTTTAACGCCACTTATTTCTTTAACTCATTAACGCAACTTGCGATTTTTAGATTGTCGTGGGCTCAGTTTTATAGCTAGAGTAAAGACACTGGCATCATATGAAACTAGAAAACCTAAAGAATCCATTGGTACCAGGTCATATTAGCTCATCAGGAAGGAGGGTAGATAGTGCTCCAAACCGGCGCTACATTTTGGAGAGGAAAAACTGTCATGGCTTGACCTCTGACATCAAGATATGTGAATGTAAATGGGTTCTATGGGTACCCACAGGTCTCCCCTTTACAGACATGACCACTTTATGAGAATCACATGCAGTTTGGGGCAAGTCATAGTCAAGTCAGCACACTGATTTTCAAACTTCCTCATTTTACAGCTAAACCGTACTCTACAAGATGATTCTGAAAACATTTGAGGCGAGAAATAGGCATTAACGTAACATAATATTGATTCATATTTGATCAGCGCTGCCTAGTTTGACCGTTTCATCAGCTCTTACTGCTTGTTTTCCTCCGGTCTGTGAAATCTTGCAGATGCCGTTAGGAGCAGGTTACCTGTTTCATGTACTACTGTCACGATATAGCGACCATTTTATAAAAATTGCTTTTTTTTAAAAAAATCATATTTGCTCCAATCTCGCCTACTTCAGCTTTAATGGATCCCACAGCAATTTTTATACTTAATTATTTACACTGTGGTTCTGTATTGTATGTCTTTGATGCAAATATTTCCTCATTTCTTATTATCTGTTCATATTTCTCTACATACATTATGTTATATATTGTTGCGTTATGTACATACTCCTTTATTATATATTATATCTTAGATTTCTTTGTGCTTTTATGTAAGAGCGACTCCCCCTGGGGATCAATAAAGTATTTCTGATACCAAAAAAGAAATCTGCCCATCAAAGAGCAGATCAGAACAAGAGAAAATGAATGAATCACAGTAAAATTGATTTAAAGAAGAATTTCAGATGAAACTAGTTTTATTTTCTCTGTTGGGAATTTCAACCACTCCTCTGATCTTTTTCAGGATTTAGGAGCTGTGATCTGGGATTTAATTACACTTGCCTAAAAATTCAATCAATCCCCTTCAAACAGCAGGCGTGTTCCTCTCAGAGACCGGGGGCAGGTATTCTCACTCTGCCTGTGGGAAACTTCTCAGATGACTATTTCACTTCAAGCACGAGAGCTATGACATTAAGGTGGGCTGTATCCCAGCCCTCCTACCTAGTTAAGAGTTGAAAGCCGATGGTGTAGGAGGAAGAGGGAGGAGGAGGAGGAGGAGGAGGAGGGCTGCAGCAGCCCAGCTATCAGTCTCTCAGCGACGTGTCTGCTGCTTTGGCCCAGCAGGCTGTGATGGCACTGAGAGGGCGTCTGCAGCCCCTGGAGACAGCAGGCTGGCTACCTTTCAGGGAAGCATGTGATTATCAAGCCAATCCCCGGCGGTGGGCATGACAATAGGACACAATGTCTACCCTTCAGACAGAGACCCTCCCGAGCACACACGATGCCAAGGAGCCAAATTGGAGTGCGAGGCGGCCGCATTCACTTAAAATGACAGCCGGGCTGCTGCAGCGATTCCTCCTCAATCTGATACACCACTCGGTCTAACAATAAAGTATGCAAATATGACTCTGATTTTACACATATAAGTCTGTTAACAGGTCTTGATGAGTACTGCGGCATATGTGAAAACGTTTTATTCAGCCTTTTGTGGCTCCAGAGGGAGCTGAGCGAAATCTGATATATTGCCTCGAGTGATGTCACCTGGGTCACCAGCGTCTGTTCAGGGCTGAAGACGAGATTGAAAAAGAAAAAATGTGGAGGTCTGGAGTTAGAAAGAAGTGAGCCCATCACCAGACCTCTGTAGCTCCTCATCTCAGCTTGAGGCTTCAGCAGCCGCTACTAACACAACGGACCTGAATCTATGACCGAACTGTCGGCGGTGGAGTTGCATTATGGGTAATGTAGGTGCAAAGTTTCGACAACGTGGAAGAATGCGTGGAATAAATCTGACAATATCTCTGGCTCTGCTATACTGATTAATTATTTAAATTTAACAGCCCATGCTGGAGTACTCCTTTAACAACAATCAGGTACGGCCGTCACGAGAACAGATACTTCAGCACCAAGTCGATGACAAAAATCTGAAAACGTGACGGTACTTGTTTTTCTACAGTGTCACAGGTACCGTAGATCATTCATCAGGGCCCGAGACTGACATCATCCCGTCATCCAAGGTACGATAGAAAATGCGTTTGGGAAGCAGTCAACTCACTATCGACGCGTCTAGAGGACGCACGCTATTTTCCCCTGATAACGCTACATTGTGAACAATAAATGCGTGTTGAAATCGTCAGAACAAGAGCGAACGTTAGCTGTTAGCTCCGTGCAGGACTGAGCTGCTCAACGGCTGCTAACATCTAACGTTAAATAGCTCTCATGTTACCGATTTCAACACGGGAGGTACCATTGATTTATATTATGATGCGTTCAGGCTCTATTCAGTAAAATTTAGTAAATTCTGACATCATGATGTGTTCAAATGTAATCCTGAAAAATTTACTTTTTGGTGAGAAACTTGAATGAACCCATTTGATTGAAGGAGATGTTTTAACAGCAATATAAAATAGATAAGAGAGAGGGAATTATGACCTGTTTAACTTCCTAACAAATACCAGCATGCAAACGGTAATAAAGGAGTGGATGTTGAAGTACATGGGATTTATTGTTTCACTTTAGTTTTTTGCTGTTTTTCCTGGTATCGTGACATCCCTAAAATCATGTAAAAACAAAAAAGAAAAATGGCTTCAAGCAGCCTAAAATTTGGCAAGAAGAAGAAATGCAGGGAAATGTTTCATTGTCAGCTACCTAAACACACCAGAGATCAATGTGGCCACAGCGTGGCTCTCTTCCAGGCAGAGCACTCTGTGCAAATGGATGTAAATCTAATGAGATCAGCTCATTTCCAATGAGAAGTGGGGGCGGCTGAAAGGCCTACATCTAGCAGTCAGAGTGAGTCGATGGACGGGCTGAAATGGACGGGGCCTGGCTCTCTCTGGCAGAAAGAAAGACGAGCTGTGCCGTGACGCCGGACAGCACTCAGGTACAAAAACAGGAGAAAGAGGAATGTGCTCCCTTAATGACAAACAACGCTGACGGCTGCGACGTCGTCTCTGCCAGAGACCCCTCCCTGGTCAATAGCTTCAATGTCACTACAGGAGAGAGAGGAGACGTGCATGTGTGGAGGGGTGAGGGACTGACGTATTGAGTGGGTGCTCATGGTTCGCTGATTAAAACAAGGTGTCGAGATCAAACAGCCGCTCAATAAACCTATTTTAGGTGTCGAGGTTTAACTGTCCGTCCAACTCAGTTTGGAAGAAAAGGTGGATAATCAGTGACTGAACGACTGCACACGTTAAACAGACCTGTCCTTCTTTTGCCTGCTCATTCAGACAGTCTCATTTGGATGCTTAAGATGCAAGCAACGATGTCTTGTTTGAATAAATATCCACACCGTCTGTTACGACCGATGCCATTTGTTAGTGTATAATTAATTGTTCGATTCTAGCAATTATTTTCTTGTTTCTCTAATTATTGTTGAAAATAATGAATAATGGCCATCACACATTTTGCAAGCCCACGATGGCGTCCTGAAATCGTTTGGTTTTTGGGCTGTTGATTGGACAAAACAAAGATTAGAGCTGAAAACAATTAGTCGATTAAGTGATTAGTCTGACTAGTTGGTAATTTTCAAAATTGGTTAATCGTTTAAGATGTTTTTTAAAGCTAAAAAGCCCAAAATCCACAGATTCTGCCTATGTGAATATTTGCAGATTTTTTAAATGTTATATGATATTAAATAGGATTATCTTTAGATTTCAAACTATGATGTCACTTTGGGTGTTTTATTTTTTTATTTCCTTATTACCTTTCTATAGACTAAATTATTAATTATAACAAGCAGCACATGTTCACAAGTAAGAAGCTGGATCTTGGAAGTATTTGGTAATTTTGCTTGAAAATGACAATTAATCGATCATCAAAATCGTTGCTGAACTGATAAATTCTGTCGATCTATTAATCAATTAATCCATGGATTGTTTCAGCTCTACACCTGACAATTAGACGTTAACTGATCACTCTTAAGTTGTGTATCCAGCAATAATGGAAAACAATCCCTGGTTCCAGCTCCTCAAAACGTAAAGATTAGCTGCTTTTCTGTTTTATATCATTGTATACTGATTATTTTTCACTGTTGGTGCGATGAAGCATGACTCCACCTGAGGCTCTAGGAAACTGTGATGCCATTTTTATAAACTCTATAGATAATGAAAATGATTTGTAGATGCAGGCGTATACGGCTGAATGATTGCTGCTGGTGTAGGTGTATATATGAGAACTGTTTGTTTTAAAAAAGAGAAATGTTTGGGTACCTTGGTCTCAGTGAGTTGTCTTTGCAGGAGCTGCAGGGCCTCGGTGTGTCCCTTCTCACTGTCCTGCAGGGTGGCCAGCTGCTCCTTCATCTCCCTCTGCAGCACAACAAACAGCAGGTCACTAACTAGTGATTGGTACTCAGTGGAACAGAAATGACACTATCTTTAATTTATAATGCTCCACTTCTTCGGCTTTGCTCAAACAGCGTCTCAAAAACACTGTCAGTTGCATGAAATTAATGATAATCTTTTTGGCAGACAGATATTTTTGCAACTCTATTCTATTTATTTAAATTGTATTATTTGTGTAACCGCTCTCTTTGCTTCTTTTTTCTTTGGTACGAGGCGGCAAAGATTTAAGGCTGAGCTACAAAACAAGCAAGGCAGATGGAGAGCGAGATATGAAAGAGATAAAAATGAAATCTCTGGAGGTGTTGGGCTGTGTCAGAGAAAACTGGGTCTCATCTCTAGTCAGGCACACGCTGGCACAACCTGCACCACTCAGCCACCTTCAAGTCTCCCCAAGGCAGGAAAGAGGCTCTGCAGGAGCTGGCTGGGACGCCTGCTGTCACGAATGCTGCAGAGTTTTTGTGCAGGTCCCATGTGCCAACAACACCGGCGCACTCAGATTTAGCTTTTAGGACAAAAGTGGTTCAGCAGATTCAACTCTCTAAAGTAGAGACTTGTTTATACAAATGTACAAGACTGAAGGTACGGCTCTGCACTTTGTTAATCAGGACTTGGCTCATATTTTCATACTGAGTAAGTAATGAGGACTGAAATGGTAGAGTTTCACTCAAACACTTTGTTGACATAACGGTCACTTTTGAAAAATTATAGAGAGAGAGCAATCATCCCCAGCTATGTAGAGGAAGTACTAGCTTCTGTTACTACAATGAACAATAATACACAAAAGACATTTCTAATCAAAAGGACACAAAGAAACATTGCATCATGGACCTGACCTTGAAAATCAGACCTGACCCGTGAATCCGAGCCTGAACCACTGCAGCATTTAATGAGCAGGCAGACGATAAAAACCTTTTTGTCTTTTTGGTAGTAAAATAGCATTCTGGTAACTTAGAGGGTCTGGATTTCTGTTCATTAATAAAAGGTGGTGGGTGGACAAATTCAATTTTATAATAAAAAAAAACACAAAAGGAACTTATCAGTGCAAGAATGCCATTATATTCAAATTACACCTTTGTCAGTTTACAAAAATGTTCCTGAAGTACAAACAATTCTATTAGGGCTGTCAAAGTTAACGCGATAACATGTTAATCCCAAATTTGTTTTAACGGCAATAATTTCTTTAACGCATTAATGCAACTTGGGATTTTTAGGTTGTAGCAAACTCAGTTTGAAAGCTAAATGCAGAACCTGTGAGCGATTCTGGGCAGTATTTGTCATTGTTTTTAGGGATGAACAGATACCGGATCGGATATCGGGCCGACTCTGACTCAAATAGCTGGATCGGATATCGGTGACAATGGGGCCGATCTTTTAAATTCAATTCGATGTTTATATAATATATATATTATATACTGGAATTTTAATTCCTGCTTAAGTTTTGACCAACTTGTTGCTGCATTAAAAAGGTTTACACCTGAATTGTAATTCCTGTTAATTTCAAAAATGCTTTTGTCAAGCTGTTGATGTACGATTTATTATTTTAATAATAATTAACAATTCAGTAAATTTATATCTATGTATTTGTTTGTTATATTTTGTTTTACAAACAGAGTGAGACATACAGCTTATTAATTAAACACTGGTATCAGATCGGTACTCGGTATCAACCGATACCCAAAGCCCAGGTATCGCTATCGGGACTGAAAAAGCAGGATCGGTGCATCCCTAATTGATTTCAAATAATAAATATATACATACATTTGCATAAAGCAAGCACATTTGGCCACTCTCATGTTGTTAAGAGTATTAAATACATAAACAAATCTCCCTGTAAGGTACATTTTGAACAGATAAAAAATGTGTGATTAATTTGCGATTAAATATTTTCATTGATTGACAGCCCCAAAATATACACAACATAGCTGCAAATTAAACATAAAGTGCGCATTTGGACAAAAGCCTCATACATAAAATGACAATACATGTGTGGCAGTAAAAAAGGCGTCATTGCCTTTGCTCTGATTGAGTGGAAAACTGAAACAAAGGAAACAACCTGGCACAAGCCTCATTTATTTATTAAGCCGCCCCTGCTGCTGGTCTCTCTGCTCATGTAACCTGTGTGTCACATAGTGTCACCTCCCCTGAACACCAACTGCGGCAAAAATCCACCGAATGGAACTGTCAGTTTAGTGGGGCTAATAAAACGACCATCACTCAGCTGCTGGGATGAAATAAATGCCAGAATAAATCTCCAGTGACCGGAAAAATACATCATAATTTAACCATCTAGTCTAGCAGGAAAAAAGGTTAAAGGTAAAAAGGAAAAAAAAATCAGTCAATCTGTGATGCAAAATTAAAAAGGAGCAAATGTGGGCTGTTGTAGATGAAGCATGTTTCCTCTCAAGGACAGAAACAGTGGAAAACAATGGTTGGTGCAGAGGGGGAGCGTGACTCTCCATGCTAATGATAGGAGTGCGGCAGGCTCAGCAGGCTCTCCGCCTCATCGCTACACGCTTGTCTGCAGCAGGTCAAAGGCCACTCCCACACACTGAGATAGACCAACACTGACAGACTGGCAGAGAAAACCTGCTCCTCCACTCTCCCTGCTGCACATCGTCTGACTGACTGACTGGTCAGAGAGGGGCATCTTCAACTGTGGCTGCCGTCACGCCAAGAGACGGATGCGTCAACACGAACCCACACGTTCTTGAAAATCACCTGCAGTGTTTCTTTCAATAAACCAAGTTTTAGATTCACATTGTCTGGGAGTTTTGCATCATCCTCTGCAAACTGGATATATCCACTCTGAATAGAACTTGTCGCTAAAATTAAATGCGCTGGAGAACGTGTACTTAAGCTTAATTTAAGCAGGCGAAGCTGCATTTTAGAAACAGCAAAAAAATCAACCTTGGTGAAATCATCTTCATACACGTTAAGGTCCTAAACCTCCTCCATAACGTGCAATTACATAATCCTCTTTAATCTTCCTGGAAGCAAAAAGAGTCCTTTGAGTATCCTACAGATGGGAGATTTTCTGTGATGACATATAACCCAAACAGAGAAAAAGCCACAGCTGTAGTGTCCATTACTACTACACATGGGGCAAAGAATTAATACCTGAATGTGATTCACTGGCATCTCGAGGAAAAATGTGCATTATTATGTGACAAAACGAAAACAAACAAAGACTCTGACAGGGAAGTCTGTGTGTGGAGGCGTCTCTCTCCTGTCCATCACATCTGGCCAACACAAGTCTGACATGACATTTCCTCAGGACGTCAGCTTGCGAGAAATGGGGGTCACGGCTGGGGGATTATAAATCTAAAATTCATTTCATCCTGCTGTCGTTCCTTTCTTCCTTCTCCTCTCCTGTCAGGTTAGCAGCTCTGGTGGATATTTACGAGTAAATAAATGAATAAAATAATAGACTATCAGCACGATTCGGAATGTGCATGGGGCTTAAAATTCCTCAAAAACTTTCCTTACAGCTGCAGACGTGATTATATTCAGCAGCTCGTTCAGGATTGAAAGAGCGTTATTGGCTTCAAACTGCCAGCCCCGATGAGGAGGCGAACAAAACAACATGCAGTGCCACAGTATGAATAATAAAAAGCCTACAGGATGGAGAACTTCCTCTTAACACACAGACGGGACCAGCTTTCCAGTGATTTCATTCACGTGCACTGACGAAAAGGGAGAAAAATAAACAAACATAACAAAACACACTTTGCAACTCATCTCCTCACTGGAGGACATAAAGAACGCAGAGCCAATGCGCTGCTCAGACTTATAATTAAAGTGGAATCTCGTTCATCTGTTCATCATTAGACAGGGAATGCAAACCCCAGCACAGCCCATAATAACTCAATGTACTGTGAGTGATTTTCACAAGGACAGTTTGGCATAACCTTCATCAGGCTGAGGGTGTAATTCTGTCAGGTAGCAGACAGGGTGGGTAAATAGGACGCCAGCCAATAACAGAGCAGTGAACACACTGCGGCCGTTACACTGAGGCAGTAAGCTTCATGGGCTAATTTAACACAGAACCGGGTCTGAAACATGTTATCCATGTGCCGCTTATGCTTTTTTTTGCTGCTGAATGATTTATTTCCAAGAATTTATGAGCATATCTCTGGTAAACACAAGATTTAAAGTGGTGCTTTTGTGTGACTCTTTGTGGAGAAACTCGCAGATCTGTCGATTAAATCAACTAATCGATTAGTCGTGTTAGTCGACTAAGGATTTCTAGGGCTAGAGGACAGCCTTCTGGATTTTTGTGATAGTAGATATTATTCTAGCATGAATTCAAAGCTAAAGTTCTCCACATCTGTACGTGATAAGCAATGCATAGCCTTTAATTATGAAAGAGCATTTGGAAACACTTGGGTCATTCTTTATGTAAGATACAAGGTTCATTTACAGTATTGTCATGTAGCAACCACACAACTATCATAACAATCTCGCCATTATTTATTTTATTATTATTATATTTCATTTATTATTATTATTATTAGTAGTAGTAGTAGTAGTAGTAGTGATAAATAAAATATGTTTATTTCATTTGTTAATTATTATTTTATTAAATGATTATTAGAATTTTTAATGTTTGTTTTGAAATATACAATTTGTTTTTTGTTAATAATTTCCAATGCATATCTTTAAAACCAATTAAATTTGATCACCAAAAAAAACAATCCTTCCATTATATTATGATACAAAATGCATCTTACTCTCCCCGTTACCCATTTCTATACCTAACTATATATGTTATGATAATTTATGATTAGGGCTGTCAATCAATTAAAATATACAACATTTATTATCTGTTCAAAATGTACCTTAAAGGGAGATTTGTCAAGTATACTCTTAACACTCTTATCAACGTGGGAGTGGGCAAATATGCTGCTTTATGCAAATGTATGTATATATTTATTGTTGGAAATTGTTGGAAACAACAGAAAGTAAATATTGTCCAGAAACCAGGCAACAACAGCTGTCAGTGTGTCAGTGTGCTGACTTGACTATGACTTGCCCCAAAACTGCATGTGATTATCATAAAGTGGGCATGTCTGTAAAGGGGAGACTCGTGGGTACCCATAGAACCCATTTACATCACATATCTTGAGGTCAGAGGTCAAGGGACCCCTTTGAAAATGGACATGACAGTTTTTTCCTCACCAAAATTTAGCTCAAAATTGGAGCTTCATTATTTAAACGCCTTCGCAACAAGCTAGCATTGTTGGTACCAATGGATTCATTAGGTTTTCTAGTTTCATATAATGCCGGTTATCAGGTCATTCTAGCTTTAAAACTGAGCCCGCTACAACCTTGCAAGAAATTAGTGCCGTAAAAACGAATTTGCCTTAACGCGTTATTATTGCGTTAACTTTGACAGCCCTGGTTATGATATAAAATTGTAGGTCCATGCGCTGATGATGCAGGATGACATCATCAAAACTGTCCAATCAATGAGTTACGCGTCAGTATATACAGTATGACTTCATCCTTACAGCTCTTGGTTTGTTAAATTCAGCCATTGCTAATATGAACTAAATGCGAAAAATATATCTTCTTTTTTGTGTCTAAGTGTGACATTTTCTAATATGAACTCCAGCTCAACCCCATGTGAAACGAAAGAAACAAAACAACAAACAGAGAGCAGAGAGTCGAGATACATAATCTGCCAGTGGACCAAAAGTAAGAGGAATCCTACAAAGTGCTGCGTTTTCTAATTGGAAGCGAGGATTGAAAACACACAACTAAAACCAACAGTGCACCATGCAGCAGGCCGTCTCATCAGCAGGTTGTCGCGATGAAACATGATGACAAGCGACTAGCCTGAGCGTGGTCCTGTCCTCGCAGTGCAAGGACCCTTTCGCAGCACTCAATGCCAAGCCGAATGCAGCCTGAAGACACTGACACAGTGAACGAGCTAACAGCAACTACTGATGTCACAACCGCAGAAATACTCGCTGTGATATGAACACTGTGTTCTGAGGTGCAAGAGTTTCTAATGTTTTTTTCTCTCATCTCTTGTTCTCACGAGGACTGCCATTCAGTGCGATATCAAAATGCAGACCTATGACCTCTGGGAATATATAACACGTTGTGTAAGCACCGCAGCCTTTCAAAATATTTCTTATATGTACACACAAGTCATCACTTTCGTGTATAAGCCAACAGAGGCTGATGTATTTGAGCTGTGCGCTATGATAAACTATGGTCTAAAGGATTTGAGACCAATCATAAAAATGTTTCACCTGCCTGTCTGGGGTGACGTCTGCCTCCCCCCCTCTGGTCCCGGGAGGCAACCAAAACAAAAACTTGTGAAAAGAAACAAAAAGCAAAACATCTAAACTGCTGTCTCAGGCTGCAAACTCTGGTATATTTGTTCCAAGACGTCAAATAGAGCTCAAGCTGCGCCGTACATGCCGCAGCCGTGTTTCCTCTAGCATCAGCAGAGCCTGCAGCCTCTCCAGGGGGACGAGAGCGTCCCTACAGCCTGAGCTCAGCCAGCAGAGAGGCCAGCTGAGCTGAGCTGACTGAGCAGGACGGAGACACAATGTTCACCTCCAACATCTGTCCTGGCGAGACAGAGGCAGCCGGAGACGGCCTGTACAGTACGTGGGTATTTGTTCATCTACTACACAGGACAGGCTGTGGTACTTTCAGATCTGGACTGATGAAGACATGAAAGATCATTTTTATTAGGGCTGCTGCAACTTACAATTACTTTCAACTTATCAGTTTAGTGCTAACGAAGGTAACGCTTCATTTTACAGTTCAGCAAATTTCATGGTAATTAGGTGATAATTAGTAAGTAACCTATTTGAAATTTCTTTGGATTTATTGCCAGATTACCCCAATATTTACCTCAAATGTATCGAAAATTAATTTATTATAAATATAATTTAATAATTATATTCCGCTATTTCCCAACAGCTGGTAATTTATTTAATACATTTCCTGGAAAAGAATACAAAGTTAATTGATATGCTTTATTTCCATGTCTGCTGATAAATAGATAATAATTAGCAAATAACTTCTTTGAAATTTCTTTAAAAAACTCCCTGAATCATTACATAGAGCAGCGCACAGTCGCTTCTCAAGCCTAACGGCCCTATTTTAACCATTACTTGCTATTTTAACATATAATTATGAAATCATGTTTATAATAAAGTAATTTTCGATGAATTTTGAGGTAAATATTGGGGTAAAATGGCAGTAATTCCAAAGAAACTTCAAATAGGTTACTTTCTAATTACTGAAATTAATGAAATTTGCAGATCTGTAAAATGAAGTGTTACCCTGGAGAGATTACAAGACTGATTAATCGATTGACAGAAAATTAAATGCCAAAAAGTTTGATAATCGATTTGATTGCTTAAAATGAATGTCAAGCAGAAATAACAACCTCTGGTTCCAACTTCTCAAATGTCAGGATTTGCTGCTTTTCACTGACTGTAAATTGAATATATTTGGGTTTTAGACTGCTGGTCGGACAAAACAAGAAATCTGAAGACGTCACCTTTGGCTCTGGAAACTTGTGAAACTTTGACTATTTTCTGACATGTTCCTAAGTGAACCAATTACTCTATAAAATGTACAAAAGTTCACACTACACGACATTCAAAGATGTCAGATCGCTGTACTGTTCACACTACACAACTTGCTGTCTTGTAATCTGGAGTTTTTAAGTGGTTGTGGTTTTCACACTGCATGACTGACCGGAGTCAGGAGGTCACAAACTACAAGCTCTTTCACCGGGAGAATTCCCTATTGAGGTCGCCAAATTAAGTTTTGCCATGAAAACAGACGCGAGAAGTGACACAGGCGTAGTCATGCTTGTTGACGATGTTGTTGGCACACATGTTCACAACATAGCCTGTTTCCACACGTCTTTACTATTTCCACTATGTAGATAAGTCACTGTCTGATCTGGGACTTTTGCCCAGAGGAGATCTAAAAACTGTCGGCAGGTGGAAAGTCCGGGCTAAAGTCGTGTAGTATGGACTAGGCATAAGGTGAAATTGTTTGTTTTGTCTGACTGGCAAAGAGTAAAAAAAAAACAAAAACAAAGATATTGAGTTTACAAGGATAAAACAAAGGGGGAAAAAGCAGAAAATCGTCATATTGAATTAGCTGAAACCAAGAAATGTTTTGCATTTGTGCTTGATAAATGATTTAAAGAGGACACATTATGAAAAACTAATTTTTCCAGTGCTTGTGCTCATACATTTGGGTTACTGGAGGAGTGCCTACCAACCCACAAACTGTGAAATAAGACAACCCAATCAGTTTTTTTGTGGGCTGCATGGATCAGAAACATGTTATTCAACAAGCCATTCAGATTTGGCTCCCCTTCTAATGTCACATGCAGGCTCATTGGAATATTTCACCCACGGCTTGAGAACTACCTTTACAAAAGGTGCACCATATTTCTCACAAGCCAATCAGAGCAAACTGGGCTTTTTCAGAAGGGGGTCTTAAAGAGACAGCTAAAACAGAGCGTTTTAGACAGAGGGTGAATACAGGTATATTCAGACAGACAGTATGAAGAAAATAATGTGTTTTTTGAACATTAAAGCATGTAAACGTGTTCTAGTAGAAATCCATATGAGTATAAGTATGAACCTGGAAATGAGCATATGTCTCCTTTAAAAATTAATCTATACATTTATGGTTAGTTTTCAGCAATATTTTTTTCCATAATTAATAGTAGTGCAATAACTAATTTGTTCAATTCCCATAAAAGGAAATTTAGCTGATAACTATGTAAAAACTAAAAAGGTACATCTTTTAGTGTTACTACTGAGCAGCACTACTACTACACTACTGCTACAATTTCAGCACAATATTTGACAGATACATCTTCAAAAAGAGCCGTTCTTTGACAGATGAAACAGGTCTGCTATGACTGATCCAATGACCCCACATCTACTACATCTATTTTACAGGAAACATTTGGTAAAAGCAGTGGGGATTATTGGAGGCGCTGATGCTGGCGGCTTCCTCCAGTCCTCTGAATATAGGGCACGTCATGTAAATGATGAATGCTCAGGGGCTGCTGCTCCACTTCCTGGAGCGAGGAAGGGCACAGAGTATGCAAATATTTTACCCCCAAACATGAATAGCTGAGGACAAAAAAAAAAAAAAACACAACACTGCATGTCGGTTTTAATATTTTTATCCTTAAAATAAAAAAGATTCACGGGGTTTGAATTGCTGACGAAGGTCTACAGAGTCCACACACTGAACTGAGGGAGCAGTGAGAACGGAGAGTGTGTAGTAAGGCAGCTGGATGTCTGAGCGGGTCTCGGAGCATCAGTGGTAAGTTTGATAATCTACACAGCGGAGGACAAGCCATTTAAGAGGAACAGGGGGTTCGTTGTTGGCACTGGAGTGGAAATCTGAGAAGTGTCGAGCGATAAGAGCGAGCCTGCTGTTTGCAACGAGTCACCAGCTTGACAGAAGACACTCAGTGCTTCACCATCCGTCCTGAGGCTGTAACAGCACAACCGGCTTCTACACAGCTATTCAAATAACGAGTCGGAGGTATACACACAAATTTCACAGCTGAAGTTGAAAATTTATATGACAGACAGCTGGGTTAAATGCTTACGGGCCTAATATGGAATTTCAGAATATTCTCACTACAGCGGCAACCAGTTTAAACCCATCTCTGAAGAGCTATCAATCAACCCTGTCAAGAGCAAGACGCTAATCTCGGAGAGCGCCGTACATCATCTCAACAGGCAACTGATAAACATTAACGTAACAAAAATGCACTTCCCTTAGGACTGTGAGATTACAATCCAAAATAAACCACAAGCGTCTCCCATGAATCACCAACGTCTGTAATTATTTCCAAAGAATGGGATCGATAGTAAAACTGGTTCAAGTGGCTATATAAGGAAGTTGTGTGCAGCAACCAGACTCAAACTGTTCAGACTTTCATATGTTTGCATATAGAGAGCCGAGGTGAGACCGGAACTTCCTGGTTCTGTTCAAGAAGTCCGAGTCTCCAGCCTCAGAACGGCGCCTTTCTCACCAGTATGTTGTGTGCTTGTCTGCATAAGTCTCTAAAGGTCATTTTCTAAAAAAAAGAAAAAAGAAATTTGGTCCAATATTGTTAAAATACTGAATATTTCTGTATTTAGCGGCTTTTAAGGAACAGCATTGCACATATGCCTGAGACTATCACAGGTCAGGGCTCGACAGAAGAGGTGAGTCGAGGGACTGAGGGGAGTTTAGGTGTCTGTAATAACAGCCAGACAGAGATTATGAGAAAGACTACTAGAAGTGCTGGTGAATTTTGTGCCTGCATGGGTTTCTGTGTCCTCACAGTCAAAAGACATGCAGGTTAATTGTGTGTCCATGTGTCAGCTCTGTGATTGACTGTCGACCTCTCCAGGTACCCTGCCTCTCGCCCAATGACAGCTGAGATTGGCTCCAGCCGACCTTCTCATGCAGTCATTCCCAAAGACTGGGTCGGGACCCACCAAGATTTGATTAGGGTCGCCAAATAAACGTGCAGAATTTCTTCCATAGTCTTTAACATTTATATCTGCAGTAAACCTTTGAGCCACATGAGGCAGCGTGAATGTTTGCATTGTTCTGATAATTGTAGTCCACTTATAACAAGTGTTGAATTACAAATTGTTGGAAATTGAATTTCCTCTCAGGGATTAATAAAGTGCCTTTCTTCTTCTTCTCTTTCTTCTTCTTCTTCAATTAATCTAATATGAAAGACTAGCGTAGATTCTGTTTCTTTTACTGATGAGAGGAAAAAGACGAGAGCCCGTTAACTTCACCGAAATGCATTTATTTGGTCTCATTTATAAAGTATTTAACGTGTGCATTTGTTTTCAATAACGTATAAAACAAAGTTTATAAGACGTATATCTCTTCGACATGGCTGGTTCACCTGTTCAAGGTTAACACGAGGTGATGCGGAAATGGCAGTAAAAATGGTCAGGAACGTTGATTTACAGGTATAGCTAATGTTTGGAAGGAACCAAGCAATGATGACAGTAACGTAACCGCACTAGCACATTTTCGTGGAAGCCTTTTTTGTATGCAAAAGTACACATTTTAATTAGTGTCTAAAAACTTCCTTGAAGGACAATCAGATCTGTAGTCATTGAGCTAAGAGACACTAAATGTGGCCAGCGTTGGTACTGATATTGGGCTCCCTAGTGTCAACTTAGTATTGTTCTTCTGTTGTTTGTTTCGAGGTGGTTGTTGAATTTTGTTTTTCGACTGGTGTTTTATTGTGACTCCTTTAAGTTTTTGATATAACTGATGTTTTATCTCTGTAACCTGCGCAGCACTTGTAGCCTCAGCCCAGGGACTACACATGAAAATTAGCATTTAGCTGTAATTGATAGGATATACTGTATGTATTGTGCACTGTCCCTGCTAAATAAACAATAACATAAAATAAAGTAATCGTGTAATGCTGTCGATTTTCCTAGAAGATTTTTGAATATTGGAACTGTCCATAATAGTATTTTTACTGTCACTGTTTTAGCATTCGAACAACGTCAAAAGTTTCAACTGCAAAATTTCAGCAGTGAGTTCACCTACATTTTCTTCAGTTTAGTCTTTTCTAGTTTTATTTTCAAGGTTCATTCACTGGACTAACAGCTACATCAGGAAGCTCCACCTGGCTATACAGAAACCAAACACACAGAAACCAAACTTGCCGTCATGCAGGCATAACAACACAGCATTTCCTGCTTACACCATCATCTCTTTGCTACTGCACACTGCCTTCACTGTGAGGACACGCTGGGTAAACACACCCTGACAATGACCCTTGGACACGTTTGACTGCCAGCAGATTTTCATCACAACCAAACACAAGCTCGTGTCATCTTTTAGAAAAAAAGCTTCTTAGGATTAGTCAAACCTCTAATAGTGACTAAAAGTCAACATGTTGTTAATATAAAAACCATGTAGCATGTGTCAGGCGCAACAAATCACCATGTGAAAAAACATGACGTGGTAGCATGCCAGCCAGCGCCACACGGCAGGGATAACAAACAGATTTGTTTGCCTCTACTTCGTCTTAGCACCGTGGGTGCAGCTGGAAGCTATCCGGTTGTAGCTGTTGTGTATGCACTCGCCAGCAGCTCTATCTGACCAAATAAAGTGTGCGTCTGCTTCTCTTTCACGCAGACATCAAATAAATATTTGGGATGTGTGCCTCTTTTGTCGAGTCACACTGTAAAATAACAGACTGTTTCTGCAGAAGCTGGCAGTACAGTTCCATGAATTTTAAGTATAGCCTTCAGTTAGGTCTGCATGTTATTAAATCCCCTGATGATTCCTATAATCTACATATTGAAGCCTGGATCATCATATTAAAAAGTTTCAGGCTCTGCTTGAGCACAGAGCAGGAAAAAAAATATGTTTACAGTTGATGCATGTCTTGTTTGTGCAGTATTGACCAGTTTCAACCCACACAACCTTCCAAAACTTAATATACTGAATATGATTAAGATCAGTCTTCAGGAAAACTCTCTCTCGGTTTTACTCCCAATTATAAGAAAAACCAAGGCCACATACAAGCAAAGTATTGTGTGCTGTGCAAACAAAATATATAATACAGAGTAAATTATTAATCAATACTACCACAGTATAGAGAGACAAATAACTTCCCCTTTTTAAAGCTAGACACTGTTTCACTCGCTTCAGCCAGACAATGCAACATCTACTACTGTTCTGGACAGAAATATTTGAGCAGTTAGTCACAAGATGACACATGGGAGCTCCAGTTGTTGAAGTCTTTGTCATGTAAGCTTTGTTAAAATGACACTGCTCGAATCTAAAGCCCTGCACAGCAGTAGAGACCAACTCAGCTTAAAAAATGGATAGAAAATCCCACTAGGGCTGCAAATAACAAGTATTTTCATTGTCAATTAATCTTTCCACTGTTTTCTTGATTAATCGATTAGTTGTTTGGTCTATAAAATGTCAGAAAATGGTGAAAAATGTTGATCAGTGTTTCCCAAAGCCCAAGATGACGTCCTCAAATATGTCCACAACTCAAAGATATTCAGTTTTGTGTCATAGAGGAGTAAAGAAACCATAAAATATTCACATTTAAGAAACTGGAATCAGAGAAGTTTGACTTTTTTTTCCTTAATAAATTACTCAAACCTATTAATCGATTATCAAAATAGTTATTTGATTGGTTGTCAACTATTAAACTAATCGGCAATTGATTAATAGTTGCAGCTCTAAATCCCTACTTTTTACTTTTCAGAAAACACAGATTTAAGCAAAACGCCTTTATAAACTAGTGGAACAGAAGCTAACCAGAAAGTGGGGCAGGACTTCAGCTCTCCGTACGACCTCCTGAGAAAATGCTCATCTTTTACCACATACCCACATATTATCGCTATGACGACAAAGTGAAATCAACGTTCGTCCACACTGGCGTTTTAAGGTAATTTTTGTATGTATATCTATATATATATATTTCTTCCTCGTCCGGTTTTGGTCAGCAAACCATAAAACTGAGCTTTAACATCTGGTAAGGAGTGGAACAGACAGCCAAGTTACCGCTATAACCTCTGCTCAGTCTCCTGCTCTCTGTGATGAACTAGATGGTGTTTTAAGGCAGACACGTTCACCATTTAGTTGTTCTCATTTACATATTTTTCCGTTTCTGTTGGCAGACATCTGAACCAGCTAAAAATAGTCATTTTATTGCTGGTCATAAATGCTACTTGTTAATCAGGCTAGCAGTAATTCTTTGGTGCAAATCAATACGATCATAAAGTCGCCTCATGACAACACCTGTATCATGTGATCACCTAGATTGACATTTAAAAGGATGGTGGGTTGAAGGGGGTATTTTCTTAACTTTAGCGCCACACAGACCCCAATCAGGCTCTCGTGATTTCAAAAGCTCAGTTTTCTCATTCACATTAAAATGCATGCTTTCAGATTTAATCTTTCTGCAGATTGTTTTCAAAAAGCTCTGTTTTCAGGTGTCAAAAATCGTCATCTTAGTGTGCATGAAAAGCCAAAATGAAGAGAAAAAGATTTCGGAGAGACGATCAAGCAAACAAACCGATTCCGAACACCTCCGGCGCTTATTTAAACGTGTCTGTTTTTTTTTTTTAAACCACCACCAAGGCATGCCTTGTATATCAAAAGACGAGTTTTCTCTGTCACTTCAATACATGGCGGTGCTGATAAGACGGATGTTCTTACTTGACTTTTCCTGATTTAAGATGCATCCCTTTTCCCAGCCCTCTAATCTATCTGACAACTTACATTTTTAATGCTTGACGAATGCTCGCTTGTTTTACAGCTGCAGTTATTGTAAGTCACAGCGGATAAGAGCTTCTGCTAAACGCCTAAACTGCAAACAGCTGCTGGAGCAGGAAGCCTCCGTTAATGTGCAGACTGGGAGCGATGATGAGTGGAGGAACCAGGGTGAGGACAGACAATACAGCTGGCTGCTCCTCACTGATTAGTCTGACCCTGGATGCATACTAAATGCATTACGGGAAATAAACACGCTCTTAGATTACCTGGCCAGAGAAACTTGAATTGACCATACATCACATTAACAGGTAATTTAGGAGTTCCGATGTTTAAAACAGCTAATGGGGATATCAATTATTATGCAGGCCAAACCAGGCATGCAAAACCTTTACTCACTTTCATTGGGTGTTTTCTAAGACAGAGTATTAGGGCCACGTTGGGGATAACTAAATAAATCAGAGATTTCGAGAATAAAGTCATAATATTACGAGAATAAAATCAGAAGTTTACGAGAAAAATAGTCGTAGTATTATGAGCATAAAGTCATAATATTATAAAGTAGTAATTGTACATGTATATCACTCGTTACACGTTACATTATCATAAGTATCAGCACCTTGAAAGGATTGTGCAAGAAACTGCATTTATTTTGAAGAAAAAAAACACACGGATCTGGGGGAAATCACGTCTTTTGTGGAAGAGGAAATTACTCTTTTTCCTCGTAAGGTTATGACTATATTCTTGTAATATTATGACTTATTTTTCTTGTAAAATTATTACTTTATTCTCATTATATCACAACTTTTTTCCCATAATATTATGACTTTATTCTCGAAATCTCTGATTTTTTTTTCCCTCAATGTGGCCCTAATACTCTCTGGTATTTTTCCACTTTCACACATAATCACAAAAACAGATTATTTAACAAGCTTTTATTCCCTCTTGACTCAGATAATTACACAACTGTTTTGCAAAGAGCTGTTGTTTAATTTGACACCATTTCCCAAAGCTAAAACTAGACCGAGCCTGAGCACCTGCCTGCCTGCCTGCCTATCAATCACCTCCTGTCCCACCTGGACTGTGGGAGAACCACAGGGTTGTAAGAGAACTACAGCTCGACTCTCTCATTTAGACAAAAGAGGTATTTAAGAGGTAAACATCATCAGGCTCCTTCTCCCTCCTCCTCCTCTTTCTAGACTTGTTAGCTCAGGGTCAGACCTGAGTATGGCTGATTGGAAGCTGTAAATGAGGACTCCTATCAGCAGCACGTCTAATTAAATCAGCTGCAGCAAATCACGGACGCTGGGAATTACAGGAGATTACAGCCCGGTCCGGCCCTGCCCAGACCCCCGAGAACAATGGCCTGTAATCTGTCTTAATTCCCCAGCTAATCAAGCAGCACAGGGCTCAGAGTCTCACAGCTGCAGCGGCTGGGTACAGCAGTTCACATCCACCCAAATATCAAACTGACACAGACAAAACAGTAAAGCAGAGAAGCCTAAATAATGCGACCACTCAGAGAGCAAGATATGAAATTGTCTCGGCCCAGAACTCATCTTCCTCAAACTCTCATTTCATATTCACCACTTTTTAAAAGCTATTCTACCTCAGAGAGCGAGAAAAAGAAACATCTTTCACTGCCTGGTCTTTTTCATTTAATGAAATCTTTATAGCGGTGTCGCTGGTGTGCAGGCGGCTCTCCCTGCTGATCTGCCTCACATTAGGGAGTAGCATTAAGCCTCGCTTTAAGCCGCAAAACTTTAAGGACAGCACTTCCCCTTTCATCCACTAAGATGACCAGTAAATCTCTCCTCTCCACCAGTGATCCTTCCTCTCCCTCTCTGGCCTGCCAGACCAGTTACAGCATGCACAGCAACCCTGTGACCTGCAGGTTTAACTGGCAGACAGAGACGTGTCCGACTACTGAAGTCAGCAGGTACAATGCATTCATTTACAATGAATCATTGGGAGCTTGTGCAATTAAACAGGAAATGAAATACTAAGGCTGTCAACAGATTAAAATAGTTAATCACGATTGATTGCAAATTAATCACACATTTGTTTTATCCATTCAAAATGTACCTTAAAGAGAGATTTGACAAGTATTTAATACTCTTATCAACATGGGAGTGGGCAAATATGCTGCTTTATGCAAATGTATGTATATATTTATGATTGGAAATCAATTAACAACACAAAACAATGACAGATATTGTCCAGAAACCCTCACAGGTATACTGCATTTAGGGGGAGACTCGTGAGTACCCAGAGAACCCATTTTCATTCACATATCTTGAGGCCAGAGGTCAAGGGACACCTTTGAAAATGGACATGCCAGCCTTTCCTCGACAAAATTTAGTTCAAGATTGGAGCTTGGAGTTTCTTTACTTACCCTCCTTTGCGACAAGCTAGTATGACATGGTTGGTACCAATGTATTCCTTAAGTTTTTCTAGTTTCATATGATACCAGTATCTTCACTCTAGCTTTAAAACTGAGCCCGCTAGAGCCTAAAAATCACAAGTTGCGTTAAAGCGTTTGACGGCCCTATGAAATACACTTCTGCAGAACTCTTCAGAGGTGGCTATCTTTGAGGTTGTATGATTTACAATGTCGCAAAGCAAATATACACTCAGTTGCCAGTTTACTCACTACATTTCTAAAACTATCCATCAATCTATATGACTCAGTGTTTTATTTGACTTTTCCCCTTTCCATAGTTCATAACTTCCCAGTGTGTTATATCTGTATTACACCTACTGTGTGTAAGCATGTGGCAACAGAACATGTTCACCATAATTAACGAAAAAAGAAGATATGGAGACTTAAAACATAAAATCTGAAAAGTGGAATTTCAGCCAAAGTGTGTGTGTGTTAGTTTAGTTTTATTGTCTGATTTTGGAATATCACTAATTTTACTTCAAACCTAATGGAGAGCATAAGCGATTGTGAAAGAAAATTAACAAAAAAAAGGGACTGTCCAAAAAGTCATCACTTCATCATTTTAACCTATTAGACATTAGTGTAAAATTGTCATAATTAGCATATGAATTATTGAGTTATGGCCAAAAATGTGTTTTGTGAGGTCACAGTGACCTTTGACCACCAAAATCCAATAAGTTCATCCTTAAGTCCAAGTGGACGTTTATGCCAAAGTCAGATTTCACACACGGAACGTGAGAGAGTTGACAGATAAGACGATGGCGGAGGATTTGGTGTCAAAGCGAAAAGCAAAAGCGCCTATTTGGCAATACTTAGAATCTAAACCAAATGATATAAGGGAACCATAACATTAATGAGACAATCGCTGAGCGACGGACAGAGTGGTCACAGCCGGTGTGCATGGTGCAGCGGCTCCAAGTGGAAACCTGCAGCCTCGCAACGAAAGCTGGACCGGAGAGGCCAGACACACAACCATCCAACGGTAAAGATCACAGTAAGCGGTCTACATATATTGAGCGCCATCTTTTCTTGTAAAATGTCCTGTGTAATGGGTAACACCAGTCAAGTTTATTAAACCAGTGGGAAAATGTTCTCACCGTGACATCGCTACTCTGGCTACGGCGGTCGCGGAAGCATAAAAACAACAGCTTCTTAGCTATCTATAAGCAGGTGGGGACTCATTAGTCTACGATCATTTCTAAGAGCGTCATTAGTTAATATAGTTTTAGGAAACACCTGTTAAGCTTAAGAAGGTTTGTTAACTGGATTTTGCGATCATCTTGGCCTTAAAATGTTTCCTGCCCTCCTCTGTGCAGAAGACCTACATAAACATTTCTAATGCACAACAGATGTATCGACATCTGACTCACTTCACTTAAGCTTGAGCCAAAGTAATCATCTAAACAAGACAAAATGTTGTGTGATGGACGCAGGAAGCACCAGCCCTACTTTCTCCAATCAATGCAGCTGTTTACCTGCTGATCTACCAACAGCCTGGGCTGAATTAAACATGCAGTCCGGCTCCGTCCTGCCTCAAGCATCATCAGTGGTATCAGTTATAAGTGCAGCACAAGCTACTGCCTCTCTCTGGATGAGGATAATATGCCAGCGCTGCCCTAATGGAACATGACTGTTCTGTCTTTCCCCATGGCTTCATTTCTGCATGAACGCAGCCTCTCTGCCACACCACCCTGACTGACCGCCAAGCCGGACCAACTCATTTGTTTGAGGGGGCGGGGGGGATTAGCAGGGCGGGAACCAGCTTCCCAAACTTCCCAATTGGTTACCAAACAAGATCTGTGGCTTTTAATAAAGCACATACCTTCAAAACAAGAAGATTACTGAGAGAGAAGAAAGCACAGGAAAGAGAGGGAAAAAAAGGAGAAAGAGAGAGATGGAGCTGCTGGAGGAAAGGAGAGCAGACTGTGGCGAGCCACAGGGGAGATGGCAGCCGTGGGTGCCCTTGAAATTGCCTGACTCATTACTGCAGCAGCACGGCCATGCGTGGTGATGGCAGGCTCGGAGAGAGCTCTCGGCTGGGGCTCTGACAGTCAGAGAGTGAAAGACAGCCATGTTTTTTAAACCACCAGAGGAACACTTCAAAGGCTGGCATGCTCGTTCTTCCTTTTCAAAACGCCACCCTGCATTACAGCGAGGCGGACGAGAGAACCCGCTAATACGTTTTCATGATTAACCCGCCTGTTTGTTGTCTGACAAGGAGGGAATAAGTAGGTATAAGAATGGTGTTAATGGAGGACGGCTCACAGGTGCATCTGGACATTTTGAGTGACAGGTCTGCGTGGGCGATTCAACACTGCAGTAATCATTTAATTCTTCAGCTGCGTGGGCTTTAGTCGAACTCAGACCAGCATTACTGCACAGCTGCCTGCTGCTATACCATCTACTGTATGGTATATATACTCTGTGGGACAAAGTTAAGTCCTCAAGTATGCATGGATAACCAGGGGCCACAGTCTTATTCCCCTTCTTGTCTGGTCTCAACATCGCTGTCAAGTAGAGCGGAAACACGTCCCTAGGGCTAGTAGACAGCAGGATGTCTAGCCCTACTATACTGTGGTCGCACACAGCCCACTGACAGCCTCCATCATCACAATTAAGGCACAGTGGCTGCTGTGGCTTCCACTTTGTCCTCCACAGGAGTTGACTGCCAACTTTTAGGCCACAGTGGTGTGATAATAAGAGCGCAGCTTCGTCCAGCTCCAATCAGGGTTACATTGATCCAGCCAACCTCTATTTAAGATGGCGCCAGTGCTCAGAGGCTGACCGAGGGAGGGAACTGTAATCTCATCACCATTAACCATGTTGCCTAAAACAAAAGGCATCATTTCCCAGAACATAAAGCACACATTGTACAGGGTGAAGGATGTGGCTCGGTAGATAAGAGTGTCTGGCTCTCTGGTTCTAACCTCATTTAATGAGTTCAAAGTAAGACTGACGGGCCAAACGAATTTCACAACAAAATAAGGATTAAAATGATGAGACTGCTTGGTTAAGAATCTGGAGATTTTTAGGGCTGATTGTGGCTCAGTTTAATGTTTTAGTTCAAGACGTTTGCGATTTTTTTTCTTCTTGAAAATTGAGATTTTGCATTTAGAGTGCTTTCTGCTCTTGTACATTACATTTAAATGGTGTTTAATGCCGTCCAATATGCCCGGTGGAATAAAACCCCCCCTAATCAGAATGCATTAGTTCCCGTGAAATCTCCGCTCTCTGACAAATCCTCCTCCATCCTACCTTAATGTCCTTTATGTTGAGAAATTTGCACATGCAAGCAATTATGTGCTGGGTGAATGTTTGCCAGATGTGCGTGCGTCACCCTGCAACGGTGGTCGGGTGCTCGGTCTGTGTGCGTGTGTGCATTACAGCTTTGGCCGCAGGAGCGTTTACGGGAGGAAAAGGATGCAAATCAGCAGGAGGTAAAGCTCTCAACACGGCAACAAGACTCAAGGCCTGAGGTCAGCGGAGTGACATGCCAGGCTAAGGAGATTACAGCCTGCCACGGACTAACCAGAGGCTGCCCTCGTCAGTGGACACTGGCCAGCCAAGCACACTGTCAACACAGTCTCAGTGATGGTGGTGCCATGACATAACACAAGTGTGTTGTGTATAGGGCTGCAAGATTATGGCCAAAATGATAATCACGATTATTTTTAATCAATATTGTGATCACGATTATTTATCATGATTATTCATTGATTTTAAGGACAAATATAAATATATTTAAATAAACGCAGCACTGCTTTATACTTTCACTTCCAAGTTGAAAACCTGGCATGGCCATTTTCAAAGGGGTCCCTTGACCTCTGACCTCCAGATATGTGAATGAAAATGGATTCTATGTTTGCTATGTTATGATTTGAGCATATTCTTTATGCTAAATGTAGTATCTGTGAGGGTTTCTGGACAATATTTGTCTTTGTTGTTTTTTTTAATTGATTTCCAATAATAAATATATAAATACATTTGCGTAAAGCAGCATATCTGTCCACTCCCATGTTGATAAGAGTATCAAATACTTGACAAATCTCCCTTTAAGGTACATTTTGAGCAGATAAAAAATGTGTTATTAATTTGCAATTGATCGCGATTAATCATAAACAACCATGCGATTAATCACGTTTAAATATTTTAATCGATTGACAGCCCTAATTTAGATGGATTTAGTTATATATTTTTTGGATAGAGTTTTCTATGAGCGGAGCTTACATTTTAAACATCAATATCATAGTCTATCATGTTCATTGTAATTGTGGAAGAATATCAAATCTAAGGCTTCAAATACTGAAATGTGTTGTAACAGTGAATTAAAGCTTATGTAAAATATAAGCCATGAATAGATATACATTGTGAGATGATGTACTTACAGTGATGACATTTATCACCAAAGAAATCCGAACAATTTGGCCGACACAAAGCAGTTTTCGATCACGACGGACTACGTTTTTATGTTTCTGCAGTTCACCATGTTGGCCCATGGTGGCCCAAGGGTTTGTATGTTTGAGTCTGATTGTCTACTGTGGATGTTGAAATTTGATTTTGTTATCCTTGGAGCTCTGATTGTGAAACACACTAATCGTCAGTGTGTTTGAAGATAGAAGGGTTGGTGACAACATGGTGATGGAGGACATGTATGTGTCATCCTGCTCCTCTCGCGGGTGATGGAGGATGACGTAACTCAGCAGCAAACACTGCCGGGAAAATGGACAGTAACCGTGAACCATTATTACTCAGACATTAGTGTGCGTGTTTTTTGTTTTTTTCTTGGTTTTCCCGTAGAACAAAATCATGACTCTTCACAGAATATTTGGAAATTTTAAGCAGACCACAGAAGTTCTCCTCCCCCTCTCTGTGAGCTCATCTTAAAGAGGAGTCACAGTTCTGCGGAACCACACAAATGATGAGTTATATCGCGCTAACAGAGAGGCAGAGGAGAGAGAGCAACATATATACTCAGCTTACGCCAATCCAAAATCCCATGTGCCAAAGTGTCAAACAATTCAGCACAAAAAAACAAGCTTTGGCTCTCAACCTACCAAAATCCCCCCCCTCTCATCGCCAAACTTTCCCACCCTGTAAAAACTCTAAGGTTCATTTTAAAAGAGGTCACCAAGCTGGCACGGCATGTACCCCTCTGGCCCAGGCAGTCAAAACACTGGAGCTGATTGCTGCTGCACTCTAACACATCCTCACCATGTTGTTTTGGCACTTTAGCTAAGCATCGTCGAGCCTCATGCTGAAAGTGAAGTTTGTGCCTGCAGGCACAGCTCTCACACATTAGTTTCTATCTGACACACAGCTCCTGTCTGCTCTTTGGAAGGAAACAAGAAATGAAATCTATTATCACAGTGTTACTTACATGGACTCCTTAATTCAGAGAATAAAGTTCACAGTTACGGTAGACACGTTCCTAATAAAGTTGACTTTGTAATCTCAAACGAACGTGACACAAAATAATTGTGACACCATCTGCCGCTGTGTTCTGATGTTTGTGTTTGTCTCGTAAGACATGATGAGACGTTACGTAACAAACCGCCCCACTTGTAGATCTAAAAAGGCGAGTATGCCAAGCTCATCGGGAGACAGGGTTGTCTCCGATGGGGCCTCCGTGTGCTCGTACTCTCTTTCAGTATTGTAGATCTGGGAAGCCTCCAAAGCTCCTGCCAGAATATAAAATGCCAGAACGCCGCCTTGAAAAGCGCTCCAAGCAGAGGGACAAGCTGGTGTCCAGGAAGAGAGAAACATCTTGTGCTGGGCCTAATTACTTCTGCTCCAAGATTACACGCTTTTGACCTTTCTCAGGCTTCCAGTGCAGAGCCTGACTGGAAATTAAGGAGGACAGCATTGAAGTTCACAGCGCTGTTAATTATATTCAATGCAGAACACAGAAGGGCACCGCTGGAGCTCTATTGTCTCACTATGTTTACATGAAATCTGTACTTGTCTTTTATGTTTTAATGCTCTCCTCGCAACCACCTGAATGCAGTTAATTGGTTATAATCCAATTAAAACATCCCTAAAAAACTAATAATATTTAAAAGTATTGATATTAAGAATGAGAATTAGACTGAATTGCCATATTGTATCACCCATTCATATGCTGATTATTGTTTGTGAAGGGTTTTTATTTTGCCTGAACAGAATTTATTCATTGTGCACACGGAATTTGTTTTGGTGCAGGTATCAGAAAAAGCAAAATAAAGAAATAAGATAGCAAAATAAAATAAAAATAAATACTTTGAAACATGTAAGGGTCATTGTCATTGTTGTGAAATAAACCCAGACCGGGCAATGCAGGACCCCGATGCTAACATTTATAACACTGCTTATCACACGGCTACTTACTTAAGAAATCAATAATGTGACGCAAAAATGGTCCGCCAGAGTCCGACATCAGGACTGCGCCCTAGCAACGGTCTGTTGTACATAGCAACGGTCTGCTATAAAGAAAAAACAGACCGTAGAACGCTGTTATTGACCAATCAGAATCGAGTATTTATGATAACATACAAATACACAAAAGCAATACACTAGGACTGTCAAAGTTAATGTCATGATAACAAAATCGTTTTAATGCCACTAATTTCTTTAACGCGATCGATCTTTCGGAGGTTGTAACGGGCTCAGTTTTAAAGCTAGAGTGAAAATACCGGTATCCTATGAAACTTGTAAACCTAATGAATCCATTGGTATCAACCATGTCATACTACGGAGGCTAAATACAAACTTACGCAAAATTTTGACGAGGAAAAACTGTCATGGCTATTTTCAAAGGGGTTCATTGACCTCTGACCTCCAGATATGTGAATGAAAATGTGTTCTATGGGTACCCACGAGTCTCCCCTTTACAGACATGCCCACTTTATGATAATCACATGCAGTTTGGGACAAGTCATAGTCAAGTCAGCACACTGACACACTGACAGCTGTTGCAGCATATTTGCCCACTCCCATGTTGTTAAGAGTATTAAATACTTGACAAATTAACTATGATAACTATGATTAATCATGCGATTAAATATTTTAAATCGACTGACAGCCCTACAATACATACAACACAAAGTTTAGAGAGAAAGTAAGGCTCTGTGTCATATGTACATAATGTACAAAGATACCAGTAATGTTGTCAGATGAGTAACTCCAGTGCAATCAGCAGTTTAGATATATAACCAATAAAGATGTAACGTATCTGTCCTGCAAATTAATTTTCAGTCAACATGAAAGCTGCAGTAACAGCTGATAGGAGCAAACGTATAGCTGCATAATCTCATCCACACTTATCGCTATTTTTCTAGCTCTGGCAAAGAAGGACAAGGTCCCAATTCTTAATCCAGTTTTACAAAACTCTGATTGGCTTTGTTGTTTTACCAACAGCTGTCAATCAGCACAACACAACACCTCAGAATCTCTGAGAAATCCGAAATGGTGTCAACTTCTGAGGTTCGTAACTCTAAAAATGACAAAATGTCCTTCATCAATTCTGTCTCACTATTCTGCATCAGATGGAGTTTATAATTCAGCTGCAGCTTCCATACTAACCGGCTCACGGATTCAGGGCAGTGAGAGCAAAATGAGCTTGCCAGTGTCAAAGATACACTTTCAGAGGAGTGCAAGAGGTCAGTGTAATGAATAGTCAATCTCATTGATACAGTCTCTGCAGCACTTATAAAGTAACACTCAAAAGTTACAGCGGCTGTGGCATTATATAAATGCAGACCAACAGTAAAGATGATAGTATATCATTAACCTCAATGTTATGGATAACCAGAGCTGTGAAAGATTGTTAGTGTGACGTCCAATGTGGCCTGAGCGTCGGTCTGATCTGCAACGGCAGAGTGTAAACCCTTCAAACCTGCATACATGAGTGTTAACAATCAACATTTTGGTCTGTTTCTTATCAGAAAGTTCAGCTTGCTGTCTGCCAACAAAACTGGAAGCCAAATGTTTTTTATGTTATAAAGAGCAAATCTCAATATCTACATTGGTAACAGCAGCAGACTTAAGAAATGAGACAGGCTACATGAAATGAGACTGGAATGTGTTTCTTTGCATACTGGAGCTAAGGAGGAACGGGATTAGGAGCTTTGTTTCACAGTTATTGGATTTTGGCTCTGTGGGAATGGAATTATCCAAACACAGAGAGGAGAGCAAACACTGAACCGTTCCTGTTGATGTGGAAAATATGACTCAGTGTAAACACACATGACACATTAACACAAGCTTCGTAAGGAAGCTCATGTCTACAAAGTTACTGTCATGAACAATATCATGGATCTGAACATTAATGGATCAGTTTTTTGTTCTCATTTCAACAAACGCTTTACATCTTCTTGTGTGCTTACATTTCAGTAAGGCTGGCCCACACTAAAAGACTTTTGAAATCTTAACAGATGTTTAAGAAGTGAGAGAGCCCACACATAACGACATGTCATGTTAAATGTAATAGTTTTGTCCCTATAGTGTGTGGTGAGCAACGATTTGGCAAAAACAGCACACCACACACTAACAGATTCATTCATGAACAACAAAAGTCCAGACTCATAAAAACGGAAATCTCGCAAAATCTCAAACGATCAAATGTGACTTTAGTCTAAATAATCGTGGCGTACGCAGAAAGAATTAGCGATGTCAGTTTTCGCTCTAAATGGATGAGGTCATGGAGACGCGTTAAATAAACACTCATCTTGTTGCCACAAATCAAGTTGCTCCTCCATTTCTGAGGTCCATCTTACTACTACTTTATGCTTTGAGTTTTGCATTAGCTCATGTATTAGCCGTGGGCACCATGACAGCGGTGATTGTCCTTCTGCTTCAGTCAGCTTGGTTTCCAATTGGCTATCATTTTCCCCACATGCCTGCGTCATCGGCTGTCCTCGGGGTTCCCCACACCCAACAGGATATCCGATTTGAAATCGGTGCGGCCAGCCAGGATGGATCGGGGGGATGTAAAAAACACTCTTAACATACCTCACACCACAAGAATATCTGGATAGATAGTCTTTAGAACTATCAAAAAATCGGGGCTTTGCTGACGATTGTCAGGAGGGAGGAATCAGGTCCAAAATCAGCTTGATTCTCATGGAGTGTGTGCGCGGCATTACTTGCAGAGCCAAAATCCTCTCACTGAGACACAATTCTTCTACTTTATGCATCTAAAACACTCAGAACACTCCAATACTATCCATAGTGCATCACTATTATCAGGGTTTCATTTGTACATTTTGTGAACTATTTCCAGAATATAAATGTGTAACTTAAAATAACCATTGCAGGCAAAAGGCAGGTTTGACATTTATTCACTGAGTAAAAAAACCTTTATTTCAGAGCGAGAATGACACCCGACTGAACTCACAGATGAGACAGGCAATGTGGGCATCAGCGAGGGAAAACTAAATTAGATACGTTTCACTCTTCAGCACCTATTGCGCTCTAAGTACTCCTGAGCAAAGCACAAAATCCCCAAACTGCTTCAGTGGAGCTGCTCTGTGGCAATAGAGGACTGAGGTTGAACTGTCTGGGCAGCTCCCACGGGGCGAATGAGTGCAACTGCCTGAATGTGGCGTGGAGTGCTGATGGGTTTTAAGAAAATGTCAGCCTCACCCTTGCTAATGAGCTGTCAGAGTGTGTGTGTGTGTGTGTGTGTGTGTGTGTGTGTGTGCGTGTGCTTTAACTGACCTGTATCTCCTCGTAAGCCTCGTCAATAGTGGTGACTTGGTGCTGCTCGTGTAGCGCCGGCTCGTCGCAGAAGAAGCACACCAGACTTTTGTCGGTGAGGCAGAAGAGCTTGACCTTCTCGTGGTCCTTGCAGGGGTAGGAGCTCCTCTGAGCGTTGAGGATGGCGTCCAGCGGGAACGCCGAGTAGCGCTCCACAATGTTGGACAACTTGAGACTCGGCGAGAGGAGGGGATCGGTGAAGGTCCTCCGGCACTCAGGGCAGTCCCGCGCTCCGTGAAGCTCCTGCCTGCTCCAGTGCTCGGTGATGCACTTCCTGCAGAAGTAGTGCTCGCAGCCAAAGCTGACGGGGTCCTGATAGATGCTGAGGCAGATGGAACAGAGGAGCTCGTCCTTCAAGCAGCAAGCCATTTGCAAAGACGGAGGCTGAGCGGCATCTACGAGGGCAATGCTCTGGAGCTGAGTGGTTTAATCTTCAAGTGAGTGGGTTACTGCCATGTGGGAGACTTCACCTTTATTGTGTCTGTTGAAATAACCATAAGATGCTATTCTTTTATTATGCACATAAACAAATCATCAACAGGAGCGGATTCTCTTGGTTGCACTTTAACAAAACAGACTTCAATGAGAGCCCAATTAACACATAATGGTATAGTGATTGCAGTGGGCTGTCATAGCTGGCTGTCACTTTTTAAGTAAAAGTGCCAACCAAATCACAGGTTGCAGCTTCTCAAATCTGAATATTTGCAAGTTTTCTTAGCATTTTATGACAGCATTGACCAGCTTTTTGTTGGTTGGGTGTGTCGGTGGCAGTCTATGCATGTACTGTTGGTACTGTGTGTGTGTGTGTGTGTGTGTGCGTGTGGACTGGTGACAGCCTGTGTATGTACTGCATGTACCGTATGTACTGTGTTATGGCGCATTTCTTAACGGCAGATAATGTATGTATCCAAGACACATTTCCTTTGGGACAATAAAGTCTTATCTTATCTTTTGGATGAGCAAAACAGCTAATCTGAAGATGTCCCCTTGGCCTCTGGGGAAATTTGATTTTTGACAACTTTCTGACATTTTTCAGACCAAACTATTCATTGAAAATAATAGGAAAAAAAATAAGAGGAATATGGATAATGGAAATAACAGTTAGTTAGTAGGGGTGGTCTGTGGGGATTTGGCTCAGGAACCGTAGGGTCGCCGGTTCAAGTCCCTGCATGGACCAAGTACTGGTAGCTGGGAGGTGCCAATTTGCCTCCTGGGCACTGCCGAGGTGCCCTTGAGCAAGGCACCAAATCCCCTAAAAACTGCTCCCCCCCGGGTGCTGTATAGTAGCTGCCCACTGCTCCTAACATACTAGGATAGGTTAAATGCAGAGAGTACATTTCACTGTGTGCTGTGCTATATACGTGTGACAATAAAAATTTGATTTACATTTACATCATCTAATAATGATGTCATTCAGAACCTGAAGCATGTCCTATAGGTTGCTCTTGTAACCTCTTACTTTCTTAACATTAACATTCATTTTAATACCATTTAAAGTAGCTTTCACAAGAGAGCATTCACACAATCTAGTTTCATTTTCTCCCTTTACCTGAGGAAGCACCTGAATATATTAATGCTTTTATCAAAAACACTTCTCCACCTTGCTCTCAGTGTGGAGGATTTGTTGATTTCCACAGCAAACTGTCTGCAGCAACAAACCACCCAGTACATTTCACTGTGTGCTGTGCTATATACAATGTGTGACACTAAAAATTGATTTACATTTACATTGTAGCCCTACGATAAGGGTTATTAAAAAACAGCACAATCTAATAATGATGTCATACAGAACCTGAAGCATGTCCTATGGGTTGCTCTTGTAAACCTCTTACTTTCTTAACATTAACATTCATTTTAATGTAGCTTTCACAAGAGATCATTCACACAATCTAGTTTCACTTTCTTCCTTTACCTGAGGAAACACCTGAATATATCAATGCTTTTATCAAAATCACTTCTCCACCTTGCTGTGTCCCTTTCCCCCTCTCATTGTGGAGGATTTGTTGATTATTTGCACAGCAAACTGTCTGCAGCAACCAACCAACCCACAGGGACACAGAGGAACACCTGCAGCAGTAGGTGTTATCTCTCAGCCCAGTGTTATAACAAGCTGCCCTTTAAATTCACATTGTGAAGAGAGCTTCAACAGCTTGTGAGCTTTTCACAAACTATGGAGCCAACATGTGTGCTGTAACTCAGCATACATGCTATTTTAATTGCTCCACATTGCTTTAAAGCTGGGTTTGTAAACATAAACCGAGCAGCAGGAGGACCACGACAGCACAGCAGGAGGATGAGAGGAGGCAGACACACAGAGAGGAAAATGGGGCAAAACTACTTTAATACGCTACACATTCAAAAGCTGGAGTCGGAGGAGACGTGTGAGGAGTGAATGTATCTATATGTGATAGTTAATAATCTAAGAAATTAACAGGAATGGAGAAAAAAGGCTGAACTCACCTTCCTCCTCGCAGCGACAAACCACGGCTCTGATACACTAGAGTCTATCAGGAAGGAGAGCAGCAACCAGCGGCAACAGACCGTACCAACTGCGTCTGACAACGGAGGGGTGTTATCAAACATTATATTTACAAGATAACTGCTGTTCGATGATTAATACGTTACGAAAGGGAATAGTAGTTATTTGTTTTTAATTTGAGAATTTTAGTGGTTTGATTTTAGTGAATACTAGGGTTAAAAATAAATAATAATTTAAAGTTTAACTCCCTGTAACAATGGAGTGGCCCAGACTTCTTCAGCCCTGCTCTCCTGGTTGGTTAGCATTGCTGCTTATAGATACCTTCACTACAGCAAATAAACATGCTATAATATATGATCTGCAACTATTAATATTATATTATATTATATTAGAAATGGTTTGCATTGAAAATAATAAAAAAAGTGTTGGAGTTGCCATAAAAATAGGCTATCCCTGGTCAGTGAAGGAGAGGTGCTTCCACAGGCTGCAGTGTGCACCTGCAACCAGCAGGTGTCAGGAGAGATCATTTTATTCCTCCTAGTAGAGCTGGAGGAGGCTCCTTTACAAGAGTTATGGGAGAGTTACAGGTGAGCACGTGTTGTAAAATCTTTAATCTTGGCTCTTTTGTTTAATCTGCCTCTTGTGAGCCCCCTACTCCCAACTTTATGGAAAAAACACTGACAGTAACTGACATTAACCTGATATTTTCAGTTTGAATTTAATTTCATAGTCACTGTGCAATATCATTTTCCACTTGTGCAATTTTGTTAATAGTCTGTTTATTGTCAATACTGTATATACTGCTCCTTTTTTAAACTTCCTTCTATTTAAATGGTTCATATTTTGCTACACTTTGTTTAGCTCTTTTTTTACTGTATAGCTGATGCATCTTGTTTTTTGCACTATCCCCTTTGCTGCTATGCACTGAAAATTTCCCCACTGCAGGACTCATAAAGGAATATCTTACCTTATCTTAATCTTAAACTACCATCATTGTAGGCCTACATTTACCCTGTACTAATTTGCATTTTACTCGAATATTTCCGTTTAACATGCTACTTTTACTATGACTACATTTCAAATCGTAGTATTGTACAATTTACTCCACTACAATTTTGTAAAGCACACTAAGATTTTGCATACAAAATATAATGTGAGCTAAAAACAGACAGATAATAATGCATACAGTGCACAGACTGGAGTTACCCTGCACTATACTCATTTTTAGCAGTCTCTTCTGCACTATATTCACTTTTTTTAATAGTCGTGTATCACAGCTGTTACCCTGCATCATATTCAGTTTTAACAGTTTTCTTCATCTCCTTGTATTTTTATATCTGGTATATTTTTTTGTACTTTGCACTACTAACTTTTTTACTGCCTTTTTACTAACATGTTTTGCACTATGGAACTGTGATGCTGGAAACTTCCCTCGGGATCAATAAAGTTACTATCTATCTATCTATCTATCTAAAAAGAAAAAAAGCATAATGCATTGTAAATAAGTAAAGCTAGCCATATGTATACAGCAGTTATAATTAGCTCCACAGTGACCAACTACAACATTAAAATGTTGCTAACACAGTGATGCATCAATAGTAATCTAATACAATCATAAAGCACTGACAGCCTCTCAGCTGTCTTGAGTACTTTTACTTTTGATAAGTAGCCTATATTTTTACTTACTTGCTTTATTATTTCATTAAAAGTAAGATTATGACTACAGGACCATTTTCGATAATTATTTACCTTCATAAAAGATCTAAATACTTCTAGTATGATGTATGAAATCTTAACGAATTAAAGCACAATCCTTTCACACAAAATACACATTGCGTGTTAATTGCACACATCTTAGTAAGTTCTAAATCAAGTACACACAATTGTAAATTTTACAACATATATGGGGTGTATTATATGGGAAAAGTTGGAGGTGGGAATGTAAAGGTACCTTTAGGGCTGTCCGAATACCATTTTTTTGGGCTTCGAAGCTTCAGTGTGAAATATTCGAACGTATTTGAAGCTTTGCGGTGCATCACGGCATGCTGACATGTTCTTCTGTCTGTCTGTCTCCATCTCCCCCTTTCAGTTCCTGTTTCAGTGCCGCTGCCACACGCACCTCTAAACACAACCAGCGTTATCTGTCTGAGAATAACTAATAGTAATTCATGTTGAATATGAATAATGAATAATGTTGTAGGATTATTCCTTATTTCATGTGCTATTTGGTGATTTACACTTTATTATTACATACTTACAGTGTGTTAAAAAACAAAAACAAAACCCAAAGCATTCGAATACTGATTTGGAGGTCGAATACCATGGCAACGGTCGAAGCTTCAAAGCATTTGGGTCAGTTACCTTATGATGACTGTAGACAACACGTCATAATTTATATCCCCTTTTTAATTTACAGCCACTTATAATTGCACTACATCACTGCACTACATACAAAGACAATATTCACATATTTATTTACTGTATATACATATAAACACACTGATGATGACTTTGATATGGAAACAGAACTAAGCTTGTCTTGTTGTCCTCATAAAATTATGCCACATCTACAAGTGCATCTTGTAGCCAGTCAGATTGTTTTCAATGTTGTATCATGACAGAAAGAAAAAAGCAAATGGATTTATCATCAGTCTTTCACGCAGGTGACTCTTCATGCACCGTAACTTTCACTCTCCTGCACTGACATCAGTGATTGTTTTCCAGCTTCTTGCTGCGGGATGCTAAACGTCTCCTCCTCCTCTCCAAAGGGCAGTTTAGAGTCAACCTGCCTCAAGTCTGTGGGCGTGACAGACGTCGGCGTGCCACAAGACCCGTTTGCTATGTGGAAAGTGATGTTGACGTTGACGTGGGGACTGGTGGTCACGGGGCTGATGACCTGTGGGCTGGTGGGCTGAGAGGACGGCTGAGAGGAGTACTGTGTGGGAATGCTGGGCTGAGGCGTGAAGGGCTCTATGTTGGAGTGTAGAGACATGGGCTCCGACAGAGCAGAGAGAGGATCGTGAAGAGCTACGGTGGATTGCAAAGGGCCGATGGACTCCTGGCTGCTGCAGCCGTCTGTTCGGGTTAAAGTTTCAGTATTATTACTGCACTGACTGTGGTCACTGCTGGCTTCCCCATTCTGCAGTAGATGCTGTTGTTCTGGTGAAGTTACTCTGAAAGAAGCCAGCTGTGTTTCCCCCAAATAATTCGGATTGATCTGCAGTAGAAATATATATTAAAAAAAGGTTGATTCTCAGTGTTCTGTATGGCTACATCTATGTTTGAAAAGGTATTCAAAAAGAAAAGCAGAGGAATACTCACTTTATCACCACTCTCGCAATTTCCATTTGCATCTACTTTGGGATGATCATCAGTTCCTGATAAAGATGTTGACAAATAATGATCATTATCATTCTGTATTTCAAATTGAAGATAAATATAACATAGATACAATCATAGCTTTTCCACAAAACAAAACAAGAACATGATTAATGCATTTTTTTTTGCAGGATGCAGTTACCTGGCTTCCAGACTCGATTGCAACGGAGCAGCAGAATGACAGCGACGAGGATGAAGAAAAGTAATACTCCAATGACGCAGACAATGACAGCAGCTAACAGAGAGGTGAACACATACACAACACAGAGGCAGAGAGATGAAACACAATTAGACTTCACAGTTTTCTCACGATGACTTGCTTAGAAGATCAGAATCAGTCACCGTACCCAGTGTGCTGGCAGATACTGTGCTTGGTGGCGGGGCTTTTGTCGAATAGTTGGTTACTCCCTCTGGAACGGACATGCTAACAGACAGCGTGGAGTCTGTCGGTCCACGTGGAGCCTTGGAGTCTGAGGTCTCTAAGACTATGCTCATCACTGTGCTCATCACTGTGCTCATCACTGTGCTCATCACTGTGCTCATCACTGTGCTTCTAGTTGTGAGCACCATCTCAGTGTGAGGCTGTTTTGTTGAGGTTTGAGGCTGCGTGGTGGATATCAAAGATTCAGGTCCACACATGGTGTCCGATATAGTGTCGCCTTTTTTGACAACAACCCTCCCGTTACAGCTGTTGGAGAAACAGAGAGAGAGGTCAAAAGATCTGAGCTCCAAACAGCTGTGTACAGATGTGAGTATCCTTCACTCACTTTGTATGAGGCCGACAGCGGTCCGTGGAGGAGCTGGTGTTAGAGAACGTCCCATCGGGGCACCTTTCACACCTCACATCTGCATTTCCTGTGCCTGAGAACAACACCCAAACGTGTTGCCATTTACTAACATTTCACCATTTGACATCACATTTCATTTGAACTTTATGCTACATACTGTATGTAACATGTTATACTTTGGATTAGACCACAGACTTTATGTAAGAAGTGGACGTAGTCATCGTGACATCACCCATTGGTTTGTGGACTGCCGTTTTAAGGCTTAGAGCTTAGCATTTTGGCCAATCGCCATGTTGGCTTTTTGCAAGCAGACACAAGAGGGTAGATTTAAGTACAAGCAAATGCTGAATAAGACATTTTAAGGCGACCAAAAAGGTTATAAGTAACTTTCATGAACTGAAAACACGCTGTGAAAGGGTTAAAGATGAAAACACAGACAACTCCCAGACTGTACAACACCGTAGTAGCGGCCTGTCAATCACAAGGTAGCCACGCCCTAAAGCAAAACCTGTTTTATGGTCTATTTGACTCTAAATTGGATCAGAATTTACTAAATGAACATCATGTTGTATTGAAGAAGACTTGAAACTAGCGATTGAGACCATAAACTCATGTTTACAATGTTTACTGAGGTAATAAATCAAGAGAGAAGTAGGCTCATTTTCTCATAGACTTCTATACAATCAGACTTCTTTTTGCAACCAGAGGAGTCGCCCCCTGCTGGCTGTTAGAAAGAATGCAAGTTTAAGGCACTTCAGCATTGGCTTCACTTCTCAAACCCCGGAGGTAGCCCACTGGATTTGACTAATAATAAAGTTTGACAGTAAATGTGGTTAATATAGACCTTAGAGACAGGTGTAAGTAACCACTATTATGATGGATGTGATATAGTTATGACAATACATATGTAAAAGCATTGGTGGATAGATAGTCAATGGGAAACGTGTCTTGTGAATTGACTATTACAACACTTATACTCTATACTCTTCAAACTGTAATCCCATTCTTCACACATGCAATTTTCAATAATTATAATCAAACCTCACAAAAAGGAAATCTTACAAAGGGTTATGCCTAAGTTTTAAAAAAGTATATTTATGGTAAAACACACAAACAGTGATAACTGAGAAATAGCAGTTGCTGTACCTGCCACAGACACTCCATAGCCAGCTTTGCATTGCTTGTACTTGATACATGCTGTGCAGTACGGGTCATCAAATCCCATGCTGCAGTACATCCCAGGCTTGCACACACACCTTGACTTTGTGCTAGAGGAGCAGCTCACGGCCTCCTGCAGACCTTTGTCTGGTTGTATGTAGAAAATAATATTATGCTTACAGGGACAATTATGTGTTAAAAACAAAAACAATAAATCATTTCAACATTCTTTACAAAGATTTACAGTGCAGCTACTGACTTGATTTGCATTTGGGACAGGTGAAGCAGTTTTGAGCGTAGTTCCGGGCCTCCATGTACTGGCCTACTGGGCATTGTTCACACACAGTCTCATTAGCTTCAGAGCATTCTTGTGTCCGATGCTGTCCTGTTAGGATATATACATAAATTAACCCATATTAAAGCTTCAGTAGGCAGAATTTGCTGGCACCATTGGGCAAAAATTTCCATAATAACCTTTCAGCATATTGTTATTCAAGTGTTCTCAGAGATAACTACACTTCTGCACCTCCTCATGGCTCTGTTTTCAGGCTTTAAAGAAAATCGAGCCCGTGACAGTCCCAAATGAAATGGTGATACATACGTGTGTGTACAACACAGAATACTGCCTTACATGTATTTTATTTCTGGGGAGGTCATTGAATGCTTACTAATTTTTAATAATGCAATTAGAAGTGTTAATATTGAGTGTAAGAGATTGTGGCTGTGCTATTTAGTACCCACATTTAACAGCTAAAAGGCATTCAAATAAACTTCCCTCACTCACTCCATAGAGAAGTGGGATGCAAAACAATTAACTCCACACTGAGTGGGAGAGACGAGGTCAGCAGGCACATGAGACCACGTTACTGCGTGAGCGAATCAGCGGTTTTTGTGGCCCAAATATTTACAAGAAGATTGGGAACGTGTGGGGAGGACAGATCTGATGAAAACGTGTCTGTACTGATGTGGATGCATTTGACAATGTGTTTACATTCCTGCTCTTCATGAGCTGCATCATTGCACTGCTGGCCGCTCCCACATCACTGAGCTACAATCGTATCATTCATCTCTTGCTTAATAGAAGTACAAGTCAATAGTGAAAAAAAAAAAGTAATAACATAATTAGCAACATCATTTTTATTTAGAGAGTGCAATGCAGCAGCAGTTTTCTGCCCTGCAAGCTAATCATTAGCATGTGACTAGCTTACCTACTTACTAACTAAGGAACGTTACTTCCAAGGAGCACATCTTTAAATAACTACAATAGTTTGTGGGGTTACAGGTTATGTTAGAAAATCCCTGTTCATGATTAGCACTATACAGTAGCTCAGTGGTTCCCTACCTTTTCCTTAAGGGACCCCTTTTCTATCATTAAAGAGGGGTCATTAAACTGACGACCCCTGACTAAGTGACATTTGATGGATTTTCATATAATATTCAGTGCATAACAATAACAGTACAGAGAAACGGATAAACTGACCCAAATAGTGAACGCAATAACTGCAGGAAGTTTTTGTAAAACGAGCAATTTGGATGAATTTTGAGCAGATTATTTCCTGTGAATATTGAATCAGAGATGAGTTTTGCTGTTATTTTCTCTCTATTAAGTTTTTTTGAATTTTTTTTATTTTTAACAATCATACCTAATTAAAAGGCTTCTTTTTTGACAAATTTAGTGTTTTTTTTCTTCCTGACGCTTGGCCATTGCTCTATTATTTCTTCGGCTGTTTTAATTGCGTACTTTTCTCATTTTTAAGTTTATATCATAAATAATAATCAAAATTTTAAAAATAACAATTTCATTTAATTTTCTTCACAGAAATTAATGAAATGCTGAGATATAGGCCAACTGTATATTTTTTTTAAAAAGTTGCCTTACACCCTTTAAAATCAACAAGGCCTCGCGACCCCCCCGTGAGGCTTTGGTGACCCCTAGTGGGGGTCTGGATCCTCATGTTGGTAACCAGTGCAATAGCTGATCTTGGAAGCTATCACTAACGTTAGCGGTTCTCTTCTACTCTTTATTGGATTTGGGGAAGTTTACACTCCTACAACCACAGCATCATTCCCCAAGATACTGTTACAAACACCTTGGTTAGTCCTCATCCTAAAAGCCTTTTCTCAAACATTTAAAGTAGTAAAACATACTGTTAATACAAACAAGTAGACCTATGTAGGGGCAGCAGCCAAACATGATTATGTACAAAATGATGAGTCTAATCTTACATGTTTCCTTATCATGGGCTACTTATAATACTAGGACTATTTTCCATGTCTTCTACATGGTTCATGAACTGGGGGAGGAGGATGCTGACTTTATGTCTGAGACATGCAGCTTTAGCTTCAGTGTTTTAGCACTGTATCATCTATGTAGCCATTAAATGCATATTTAAAGGGTAACTTTGGTATTTTTCAACCTGGACCCGATTTCCCCATGTTTTTGTGCCTAATGTTAAGTAACTAATATTTTTTTTTCAGCAAACATTTAACAGTTAAACATTTTTAACTTTTCATGTATCTCTAGACTGCATTTCTCATTACTGATCTGCACAAATACCAATTATGTATGAAATGAGCTAATATCAGGGGATATATTGGCTTGGCTAATTTATCGGCCCACTGTAGCTCTACTTTAAACAAATCATTTTCCTCAAGTGAATAGTGTACCCAATAAACACTTCTCGTTATCTCTCAGTATAAAACAAGGAAGCTGATAAATGTCTTGAGCTATTGTAGGTGCTGTTGCTTTCACAGCTTTTACCAACAAGTTTCACGGCTTTGTCTTTCAGTACAGTGTGTACTGTACCTGAGCATTGGTTTGAGTCACTTATTAGTCATTTTAGAAACTTTACAGATTGCAGTCCTTGCTGTGTTTACAGGTCATCACTTACCAGGGAGGCATTTCTTGCAGCACAGGTCAGAATCACCTAACAGGTACTCTGTTGTTGAGTTGCGGCAGTTTCTATCTGAGTCCGCCCGATAAGGCTGAGAGCCGACCTGTGGGAAAGAGAGACAATACTCAAGAGCAACTCATCTTGTGCTGTTCAGATGAAGAGAGCGAAGAACTTAAAAGTCTTTTCTCGTAATGCTCTGACACAAATGAGCTGCATTGGGACTGCTGGGGGGCCTTGAGCTTCAGTGGGAAATATTTGCAGCCCACTTTTGTGTCAGCCAGACATTTTTCTTAGTAGTAATTATAAAGTCAACAATGTAGTCATATGGGTGACAGAGAAAACAAGAACAGGAGCTTAAAGTAGTACCAGCCCACACCTGCGCCCACCTTTTCCCTTCTGGTAATGCTGCCGGCTTGAGCTGCCGACGGTCAAAAAGGCAGTCATTGTTCTGAATTTGTAGGTGTATTCACCTCTACAGTATCTCTTCCTCTCTGTGGGGACCCCTAAAATATTCAGGCTTAGGGCACTGCACCCATGCAGTAACTGGTGCAACCTAACACATACCAAAATATCATAAATACAGCTACCAGAACTACAGTATTGGTTTGACACAGTGCACATTATGCTGATACACCTGTCCTGTGCACAATAGAGTTGAAAGTGTCTCACCACAGTGCCCTCCAATGACAAGCAGAAGTTAGAATATGCTGACAGTAGCAGTGTATTTCTCGTATTACAGGAAACGGAGGCGGCAAGCCCTCGGTTCCGAAGCACACAGACTGCTTTTGTGGTGAGACCACTGGTAGCACGGGATGTGATGATAAAGTTCTGAGGAGCTCTGCATTGTTAATTACTAGAAGCTTATCAAAGAGAACATCCTGTTTTTTTTCCTTTTCGCCCTGACTGCATTCCTAAACTAACTCATCCTCTTTAACAGAAATGCACAGTGACACAACAGTAGAGAGAGAGAGAGATTTAGTCTGAAACTGCATCAGATGCCAAGCAATCGAAACTGAATATTCATACAGGTTCACCCCACCACAGGGACGCTTTCTACTGTAATTGTCAAACACAGGGCAAAACTGGCAATAATAGGGAAAAGACATGTTTAAAAAGAAAATAATTCTTCTTTTGTTGACTCCATGACGGGTGACAAAGTTAGACTAGAAACATATAGAAAAGATAAAATGCAAAATTTCAGAATCATGACACAAACTTAAACATTTTCAAATACTCTGCCTGCTTAACTTCACACTCCCTTGATTTAATCCAAGAAAGTGAAACTTGATCTAACAGTTCACATAATGTTTAAGCAATGTGTTGGACATTGGAAGAATCCGTACGCTGGCTGATATCCAGCCTGTCCAGAGTCCCTGATAAACACCGCAGACATGCATGGCAGACTTACAGACAGACACAAAGCTTACCTTGGAAGTGTGGGCATTCAGCAGAACCAGCAGTACAAGTATGTCCTTCATTGCCTCTTTAAAGCTAATTGTAGAGTATAGAGGATACAGTCACCAGCCTGTGCACTGTACTGAACATTTTAGAAAGGCGGGCCAGCAGTCTGTGCGAGCAGCAGCAATTTCCTTGAAGTGAGCCGAGTGTTGGAGGAAGGAAACCAGCAGGCAGGCTCTAACCTACATTCTCTGTGAAAAAGCATTATGAGGTTAGGCAGGGTTTAGATGAGGTTAAACAAGATACTGTACTAACACACGTCACACAATTGACACAGGTCTCTATTGTGTATACACAGCATAAAAATACAATTAATTCATATTTTTCTTGCCCTACTGCTAATTATAGGGAAAAAAATCTATAAAAGGTCTTCACCCCCTTGGAAGTTTTCATTTTATTTTAGTTTTATTGTTTTACAACATGAATCAAAATAGATTTAATGTGACTTTTTTTGAAAAATCCAATCTCCACAAAGGGATTTTAATTAATTACCTGTTTGCACAAGTATTCACCCGCTTTAACAGGATACACCTACATTTAGTAGTCACATAATTAAATAGTTAAAGGGGTCCTATTATGCTTGTGTACTTTTTCCCTTTCCTTTAGTGTGTTATATAGTTTTTTGTGCATATATAAAGGTCTGCAGAGTTATAAAGTCCTCACTAAAGGGAGTTACTCTTCGCTACAGAAACACTGCTCCTGAAACGCCTTTTCTACGGGACAGGAAACGCAAACAGAGGGTTATTAGAACAGTTAAGTATTTTTTGAACATTAATGGTGGGTCCAACTTTTGGTGAGTCGGTATCATTGCAAAACCTATAGTATACAGAAATCCTTTTAATCCAAGGCCAATGACCTGGTCCCACTGCTGGAATTAAGAAGCCCTTACATGACAAGTTATTATCTCATGCCATCATTCAGAAATTTACTTGAATAGTATGAAGGTTGCAGGAAAATGAAACCGTGTGAAAAGGAGTTAACTCTCTATGCTGCTCCCATGTGATTCATGCCATTTGTATGAATCAGCGGGAAATGAGTTTTGAGACTTTTTGCCAAAACAAATTAAGTCACAACCAAAACAGAAAGTAGACTTACTTCGATTTTCTCTTCTTGAGCTTTAAGTGTTTTTAAGAATCTGTGCTGCTGGGTTTCTACGCTGTGGCTATATTGTAGCTAATAGTTATATAACAGAGGTATCTTCATTCTACATGCATGATTACAGAAATCATCTTTCAACCAGAGGCCCAGGTTAAAGGTCCAGTGTGTAGGATTTGGTGGCACTTAATGGTGTGGTTGCAGATTGCAACCAACTGAGTACCCCTCCACTCACTCCTTCCTTTCTAAGACTGAGGTAACGTTAACCACTGAGTGCAAAACCATGGTAACACCGTTCGCCTCGCTCAGAGGTCATCCTTACCATAATAACACTACTTTAGGAGCAACAGAACTCAGACGGCGGCTGGTTGTATCACGGTTTTGCGCACTGCGGCTCACGACACCGCAGTTTCACAATCATGATGGACAGCTACGTTCTGGGCTACTGTAGAAACTGTGGGACGTGAAGAGGACCTGCTCCCTATGTAGATATGAAGGGCTCATTCTAAGCTAACAAAAACAACGATTCTTAGTTTCAGGTGATTATACACTAATGAAAACATAGTTATGAATATTATATTACATTTCTGCTAATGGATCCCCTGAAAACACTGTTCCTTTAAGTTCTCTGTATTTGGCATTGCTGAAGTGTCACTGAGCAAGGCACTGAATCCAACTTTACTCTCTGACCTCCCTGTAGACACATGTCAAAGGCAAAAAGGTTTACTTTACTGTACTCTACTCCCACTACTGACTGCTTTACTGTAGTCTTCTCATAATTCAGCTGCAGTACTTTAGGCGTGCCTGGTTTAGTGCCCCTATGCCTCACTCTGTTTGTTCCTGTGCGAGACGTTGACATTTCATAATAAAGTTTCCCCTCCCACATCCTCAGCATTTCTCTGGTACTCAAGCACACCAGGAACAGCCCTGTTGTCCATTGTGGTCTTGTTTATAATAAATTACTTTCATCATGTAATTCTGAGGAGTTTTTTTAATGTCATACTTTCAGTGTTTAACTGGATACAGCATAAAACGTGACCAGCAGAAGTGAAACCTTTTATTTATTTAGTTTCATGTTTGACCTACTCATGGGTTTTGTTGCACCGATCTTGTTTACTGTATGCTCCAGCTGACTAATCCCCAAAAGTACAGTATAACAGTTAAAAGTGCTACTAATAACATTTATAACATTCAGCCACTGGATGTCACGTTCTCCCTCGTCTGTTCGATTGCATTCACTTCACGAAAAGTGTTTGCCAGTTCGTTGAACAACCAGCGTATTTTATGGTTGAGGGAGTGATACTCAATCTTTCGTGGTGGAGTGATGAAGTAATTTTGCAACATGCAGCCATAGGCCTATATTAGGTCTGTGTGCGTTTTTTTTTTTTTTTTGCTGAAGTCACATCCTGAAATTGTGGTGATGTAGTGCAGATTTGTCACATCACTTTGATGATATCTGTACTGAGCCGACACAATGTTCACAGTGATTGATGGATCTTATTGATGTCAAGTAAGCAAGTTTCAAATCCTGTTAATTTCTAAACTGTATGAAAAGGAAACCAGTGGCTGCCTGAAGGTAGAAACATTTAATGTAAAACAGTACAGCATGCTTTGAAAAAGGGTTGTTAGTATTCATGATTTGAAGGAAGTGAGCTAAAACATCAAAGACTCAATTATTTACCAATGAAGTAAATCACCTGTTTAATCTCCCTTTGATAAATACCAATCATCTGGTACCTTTCTGCAAAATACCATTGTTGTCTGAAAAGTTCATGTAAGCCCTACTTCAACATCTGAAGTGTTGGATTATTGATCTATGATCTCTCAGTAGGATGTTGTAGTTTCAAGTCAACTAGCGTTGCTGCAGCTCATAATAGCTGTCTTATGTAAATGAGCAGCAGAGCATGAAAAAAAAAACACGCATGCCATGAGGATTTGAAGATATGATGATATAATTTCCCTTCACAACTGCTTGCGGTAAAAATCAAAGCTTCATCTCATACAAAGCTCCGCTCTCATGTCACGGCCTCCCAGTTCTAAGATGACGATCAACAATCTGCCTCCCAGATAACGGCACACGGCCGACGCTTTGCTTTGAACAAGCTGTTTGTGCTACAACATCAAAGTATTGCAGCTTCAACACTCAACAGGAGGAAATCATAGATAGATTCCAGTTGAACTTGAATCAACACAACCTTTACTTTGAGTTCATTCCATTGGTGTTTTTTGTTGATTTCATTGAATGTGCCCTGACACATTTTGTTTAAACTATCTAATTTATTCAAATATGTTAGCGTGCAAGACACTATGTGGAAACACTGAAGTGTCATGGCTGGGATTACTTGGTTTGACATTAAGTATAGGTGGTTGTGGTTTCCTGTGAACCCTCTGTACTGTAGAGCCTCAGTGTTTCTACATGGTGTTCTATCCCACAGTCAAAAGTGTTAAAGGAAGTTAAAAACAGAAGTATGCGTGAACCTGAGAGCCAAAGCAAACAGCTGACGAGGACAGACGAGGTGATTCAAAATGACTTCCTTAAGGTTGTGAAATTCACAAAGCAAACTCAAATTTAAACTTCGCTATGCGATTCTAAAAGAGTCTCCAGTGTGGCGTAACATTATGAGGTCTTGCTTCATGTCTGTGAGGCTGCTGACAGTCACATGTGGAGTCTAAATCTATCCTAACTTTTTTCAGATCAGAACAAATAAAATGCAAAATGAAATATGCTTCTCTGTCATGTAAATTATTCCCATTTTATTAAGCTGGCATGTTATTTAACACATTATTTATATAACATAACATGTGGCATTTAATTCTCTAAGTCATTACATTCTTTCCATTTACAAAATTAAAATACAATACAGAGACTTAAAACACGAGCATATAAAAGGAAATCATTTTGGGTGCCGTTAAATGGCTCAGGAACTGCTATCATCACTTCAAAATAGACTTCGATTGTTTGTCAGTGCAAAGGGTAAAATGTGCTTCCTAGTTTTCTTTTGGAAGAGAAGTGTTGGAAGTTGTGACGAGCCAAGCGAGACATATCTGAGATCTGATCAGAGGTTTTACCAGACACTCGGGCTGCAGCGAGATCCTGAAAAATATTAAAATCACCATGTGAGAATTGTGGTGTGTTTTGTCCTCACAAGATTCAACATTGATCTTTTTCTTTGTCGTTGTTCAATCACATTAATAACAACTGCGTTACATTTAGATAAGCCAGTCCCAGGGCCTTGCTATTGTGCATGCTGGTTCACTGTCATTGCTTATTGGGACACTTAATGGAACTGAGCCATCGTTAATATTATTACTTTCACATGTGCTTTTCTTACAATGAAGAATCTAAATGTCTGTGTTTGAAAAAGGTCTAGAATATTTTAGTTGGAGATACGGTAGGAAGCCTGCAGTGCGTCACCTCTAGTTCCTTGTTCTGTGAGTCGGTGGAGCTCTTCATATTCAGACTGCTCCGCAGATCGAGGCTGCTGGGTGGCGGCAGTGTGCTCTGACCTGTGTTTGACCAGCCTGACAGACAGTGCTGGACAGGACCAGGGAGATACATGGAAGATGAAAAATGACTTTGGTGCACTGATAAACTAAACACATAGGTTTACACAATATGTAAAGATCTCAGAGGGGAAATGGCACAGCTTAGAAGTCATAAATTGTCATGCAGCGGGGTGCCTTACTCACCGATGGTAACCCCAAACTATCAGAGGGGTCAAAACTGCACCGCCGATGAGCTTTGTACTTGTGAGGTGGCAAGAGGGTGGAGCGAGGGATGCTGACCCTTACAAGTAAAACAAAAAGAGAACTCATGAGACATGAAGCTTAGCGCAAGTTCAGTCAGGAAGACTCTCGTTACACTCTCATTCACAAATCTTTCTGTCTCCCTCTCTCACCGGCTCCTACTCCATCAGCTGACTACAGGTGTTTCACTCTTAGTTGATTCTGCTACGATCTCCCTGAGCCAATAATATCGTTGCCATAAAATTTGAAAAAACTGTTCTCCTCTCTGCTGCTGTCAGTTGTCATTGCAGTACGAACCGACGCAACCTGCCTCCACCCCATCACCTCCAGTCTTCATCATATTCAGTGCCCAGTCCTGCTCCACATCCCTTCATTGAATCTTCAGCAACGCCCTTCACCACCATCACCACCAGTGTCTATACTCCGAGGGGAATATTCCTAATCTCACCATGGCGTCACTACTCCCTTTAGTATATTACGTCACGATGGAGTCTTGTCACCAAAGACTTTGCACTATTCATCCTGTCATGCACCATATAATAAATTATTGTTCATTCAAAATGGGAATCTCTCCTGATTGAATTATAGCCCCTTGCCCGACTGATAGCTGTTGTGGTCATAAAAAGGTGGTTAAAGTTCACATGATCATTACCTGATGAGAGCCGGTTCAGCAATAGTGTGAGGCCGGGAGGATTTGTGCTCTTTGCACACCGGGCAACACTCCTGAGAGTGAAGTGGGACGGGGAACAGTCTGCTGTTAATCCTGTAAGAGAACGTACCTGAACGAAAAGGTGAGCAAGCAGAGATGAGAAATACTTCAGCCATCATGAAAAGACAAAGGAGACCAAGTTATTCAAACAAATAACCCCTCTTACATTGATGAGTATCCGTGTTAGCCTCTGGACCGTCCTTGTCAGATAGCAGAGGCAGGACTGAACGCTTCACCTCAGGAAGTCTATGAGGAAAGCAAATTAATAGTCATTCAATGAAGTCATCATCTATCACAGGTAAACTTGACAAATAATAATCAGCTGCAAGCGCAATCATGGGTGAAGCACTCACTCCGCTTGTGGGCCGTGGAAACACTCGTCTTTATTGAGCGATCGAAACGTGCGCAGGTCATTGAAGAACTCGTCGGAGCGCTCTATCAAGGAATCCTCAGCATCCAGGACTCCTTGGAGGGAACAAACATCACCTGTTAGGGCTATATTAGATGATTGTATATGAATAAGAAAGAAGTGGGGAGACAGAGAGAGCAATAAGGCGTACCTGCTATCCAGTCATACCCGAGTAAAGGCTGCAAATGACGCCTGTCTGAGGCAGATGTCTCTTCGCATTCATCAGACTGAAATGTGACTCGACTCCGTGCCTCCCTCTACAAATATCAAACAAGTGGTGCAGCGTATTAGTTCTACTTCAATCATTTTCAGCAAATCTGCTGTTAAAAGAAATAATTCATCCTACTGTAAAACCAACACACGGTGTAACATTGCATGAGTGTTGGCCTTGTTGTTCCACCTGTGCCTCCTCCCAAATTTAAAGGGTCGTAGGTTAACAGCTTGAAAAAAAAAAGGTTCAGAATATTATTATTTTTTTCTGAGCAGCTCATGCTTTAACAAATGACTACTGTAGTCCGTGTGAGTGACCAGAGCAGAAAATATAGGATATAACAATAATAATATTGTACTTTTGAACCCACAGTGCAAATGTTTGGTTTCAAATAAACTGAATTATGTTGAAAAAGTTGTTCTGAGACAGCTGCTGAACATTTTATTCTTCTTTAAAAAGGTGTAAAACATAACAAAGACTGAGCTATAGAAACCATCTCACAGGCAGGTCCTGTGAGTTTCCAGCGACATTGGGGTGAGTACCTTTTTCAGTTTGGGATGAATTATTCCTTTAAGCCAACAAGTTTTGACGATGCGGCTTACTTTAGGAGATAACTGAGATTTAGGGAACATAGTCAGGGTCGTGCTGATAATCTACTCAACATCGTACAGCTAGTTTTAGAAAACAGAGACAAACTTGAGTAGACTATCCTCTGTCCTTTTTTTCTTACCTGTTCTTTGCTGTGATTTACTAGACAGGACTTGGTGGTGGCTGGCCTCATATCCTGCAGCCTGCTGTGGACAAGAGGATGTCTGCTGCCGTCTTTGAACAGGTCTGATGGTGTTGTATGTTCAGCAGTCCCTCCTCTGTGTTTGGAGGTCAAAGATGGTGTTGAAGTAGTGCTCTGGATGCCTGTACAAGTATCTGATGGAGACACACAGGAACAGATTTCTCCATCAATGATTTTTTTATTCGTCACATGCACACAACAGACTTGCAGTGAAATTTAACGTGATAAGCAACACAAAGAAACCAAAACTCAATATGCAACATGAAAAGACAGTAAAAAAGGTCAAAGCACAAGAAATATCATTAAAAATAAAAAAATTAAAAATCACATATTAGTAGTGTAGTACATTATTATGTTAAGTAGTTTGACAAAAAAGCTTTTTCCAGACCTTTCAACAGCATTCACCACCTTAACCCTCATCCTACCAACCCATTTAACATACAAGACCCCAACAATAAACTGCTGTAGGTAACAACCATCACAGCAAAATGTTAACTTATTTCTTCTCAAAACAGTATTAGTTATGTAATTAATGTCATATGAAAAAAAATATTACTGATTATTACTTTAGGAAAGTTATAGTTAATTTCCATTTTGTGTAAAATGAAAGTAGACACAGCCCATGAAGAAATCTGTGTTTGCTGCATCTGTTTGTGTCTCCTTCAAAATGACTAACAGACTACCCCTACCCCGCATGATAGTGGGCCTTTACATTAGGACCCAAGGAAAACATCTACAGTATCTACAATATCCATCTATTCTATTTTACCTATTAAAATTGCATAGGCTGCAATCACATGCTTTGGATTGGGGGTCCCCTAGGACCTTCCTTGGTCTTTTTAAAAAAGCACTAATTAAAAAGAAACAATGATATGAAGTCATTAGGAACAAACTGATTTACAAAGCCATGAAAAGTTTGAATGATATAATAAATCACCTGTGAGATATAACAAACAGTAGTATACCTCTGGGGTCTGCAGAGACCCCAGTTGGTAAGATGAGGGTTAATATGTGACCAATAAAGTTGTATACTTTACATCTGAGCTATCTCCATTACAACTAATGTTAAGCATCACTCAATCCGCTGAGATACAGCTGACAGCTCTGGAAAAAAGCTGTAAATGTACCTTGAGTTAACTAGTTACTGATTACAAAGTACTTTACAATGAATTACATTTAGCTATTTGTTTAATGGTTTTTTAAAATACACTTTAGGGAGTTAAACTTGGGTATGAAACTTGGGTTAAACAAAATATCGCCACGCTTTGAGTTTAATGTGAAGTGAAATGTCTGGGTCAAGCTCAAGCAGGCCAAGATAGTTTTACCTCCAGAATTTAGTGCAGAGATTTCAAAATAATACAAATTAAAATTATACATAGAATACATACATCCCCTAGTCGCAGGCATTCTTTTGACCCCTCACTTTCTCCTCTGTGTCTCAAATGTAAAACCGAAATAGGTACCTTAACCCATTGTCTTTGGTCGTGTCAGGAATTACAGAAGTACTGGTCTGAAATATTATGTGAAATGGAAAAGATATTTGATAAGGATTTAGAAATGAATCCAATGTCTTTGATTTTAGGAATCCCAAGTACAAATATAACTACTGCAGCCAACAAAAGGTTATATAACATTCTTACATTTGCTGCTAGAAAAAGTATATTACTACAGTGGATTAGTGATAAGAAACCCTCTGTTCAAGCATATTTTAGACAATAATCCAACTGTGGCAGCAGTTCAAACATGACAAAACACTTGTGCACAAAGCAAGGTCAATACAGAAATGAGTTTGCTGTTAAAGAACTTGACATCAGTGAAAGTCAATCGAAATCCTCCCAGAAGAGAGGCTATTCTAGCAGCATATTAATGGTTTAGGAATGAGATATTCAACAATCACATATGGGTGTAATGTTCAAGTGACAGGTGTCCATATACTTTTGTCAATACAGTGTACATGTTTTTAGAGTCAAAATGGAAATATTAGGCTACAAGTTTCTTTAAATCATATAATAAACACACAACTTGAACCAATTGCAGCACCACAACATCAATCAAAACATCTTTTCTATACCTCCATCACGCGCCTCCAAGGTTGCCAGTTCAGTTTCATCCCCCAAAACAGTCCTAGTCTCCACGGCTCTGGATACAGACAGGTGGACTCAAACGCGACTGGTCTCACTTAGTTTTGAGGCTCGCCTTGAAGGTAAACTTTGAGTAATATCTGGCCACTATTTATTGGAGGTTAAATCGAAAATGTCATACAAACACCACGTTTTGTTTCTCTTGGACTGGAGACGGTTGCCAGTGGTAACCGCTAACGTAACTAGCTAGCTTGGTAGGAATTTGATTAGGCCTAACTAACATAAATACACTAATATTGGGCTATTAACGGGTAATTTCTTTATCATGGATTAGTTAGGCTGGTTAATCATTTGGTGTAACGTTAACAATGTCAGAAATTACTGAGAAAAACACCATGATTTAACTGTTAGTTAGTGCCCACCATGGGTGCTCACAGTTCACTACAAGGCGTATGAAAGGAGGATGGGTCAGTGGCGGACATCGGTCTTGTGGTGTGGGGTATTACGCATGCGCAGTGTAATTGAAGCTGCGGTCATGCATTGCGATTGGCTCAATTTCGGCGAGGGCAGACCAGGTATTACTGCGCATGCGGTAAACCCCAATGATATGACGCATGTCCTTACCTCCTTCGATAGGCCTTGAGTTGACTAAGCCCAAGGCCACATCTTTAAAAATATCTTTTTTTTTTTTAAAGAACTTTTTTTTTTATTTTTATTTCAAAATGACAGTATCCATAGTAACAGCAGAAAACATTTAAAACATTTACATACAGAAGAAGCATAGTGAAAACATAAACAAAGAGCTGTGCCAAACATAAAAGGACAACAGAAATGAAACAAAACCAACATAAAATACAAAAAAATATAATAAATAAAAATAAATAATATACAAATGCTGCTAATTTTGCTAAATGAATGTAGTATAATCTGTTGCATCAGGTATTTTTGGAGGTATAATCAGAGTAAACACACACACAATATGGGACATACTGCAGCAGCTATAACTGCAGTAGTTCAAGCAATGTTAGGCATGCAGATGATTGTATCCTGCTACTGATTGTGGTATCTCCGCCAATAACAGAGCATCATTTATAAAAGGAGGCATTTTGTCACAGTTTAATGCTGCAACCGTCACACTAACTTAAAATCATTTTTTTCTACAGGCTTCTTGGAAAGCATGGCGAATCAGGAGGCATTTAAATACAATCCAAGAAGAGGTGCTGCTAGTTTTCAGACTCTGCCAGACTTTGACCCAAGCCTGCACCTTCGCCGTCCTCGGGTCCAGCTGACAGATGACGTGCCCGTTTATGGTGCTGCTACTGGGCTGAGGTAATGAAAAAAGTGGCAGTGTTGTATTACGGTTCGAGTAACACTAGACAAGGCAAGCTTTATATATAGCACATTTACATACCCAGGGGGAAACACAATGCGGTTTACATGAAGATTAAGAAGAAAAATAAGAGATGGAACAAGTATAGAGAGGAGGAGGAAGAGAGAGAGAAAATATATACTGATAATGATGATGATAACAATACTACTACATTAATAATTACGAAGCAATAATGGTAATATCCATTCACAACAAGCATACAGGAAGACTCGCATATAGGTTAGACAATTCAAAGGATGTATTGCGCATTACTGGAAGACAACAGAAAAAGAAGAAATGTAAGGGGAGGCTACTGCAGTAGCTAAGTCCACAAAAACTAAAGGCAGCTTCTCCAGACTTTGAATTGGCTCTCGGTACAGCAAGACCTAGATCACCCAAAATGTCTCACTGGCTCTTAGCTTCTAAGCAGGTCTAACATATATGATGTGATGGAGTGAGGCCACTACTAGAGCAACCAGCTTATTGCTAAATGTACATTTGTGTGGATAAGAGATTAGACTTTTTTTTTAGTGTAGCTGGTACCCTCCTGTTTCCCATGATGGGCAGATTAAGCACATGACAATGGTAACATTGTTTTTAAACATGACAGATGCGCTGTTACTGTTCTCACTCTTGCATTGGGCCTGACTTGACTGTGTCTCTTTTTCACTTCAGGATGTTATTCGTTATTGTTGGGTTTTTTCCGGGGATGCAGCGCTCTATAACTCTAGAAAACCAAGCTCTAACTGTTTCTTTGTCAACAGTGATTTGGCTTTGTTACGGCTGCTTGTTACTGAGGTTTCAGATCGGGCAGGTGAGGTGCCTGCTGGCGAGTGTTTCCAGTCCAAAATTGGACACACACTGTCAGTTACTGAAGCTCATTAATGAGAGTAGCCATAGTTACAGTAAACAACCCACTGGCCCATTTGGTTGTGACACATATCATGTACTTGGTTTGAATCTGCTCTGAACCTTTGTTGCCTTAGTCATCCCATTTTTCTTTTCTGTCTACTATCCATCCATCCATCCATCCATTTTCTTCCGCTTATCTGTTGCCGGGGGCAGCAGTCTTAACAGGGAATTCCAGACGTGTGCTGGGTCTACCCAGCCCAGAGAACCTCCAAAGGGAGTCGTACAGGAGGCATCCTGATCAGATGCCTGAACCACCTCAGCTGGCCCCTTTCGGCGCGAAGGAGCAGCGGCTCTTCTCCGAGCTCCCTTCAGGTGTCTGAGCTCCTCACCCTATCCTTAAGGCTGAGCCCAGCCACCCTACGGAGGAAGCTCATTTCAGCCGCTTGTATCTGCAATCTTATTCTTTTAGTCTCTACCCAAACCATAGGTGAGGGTTGGAACATAGATGGACTGGTAAATCAAGAGCTTTGCCTTCTGGCTCAGCTCCCTTCTTCACCACAATGGTCCGGTACAGCGCCCACATAACTGCTTGACGCCGCACCGAACCGCCTGTCCATCTCCCGCTCCATTTTAGGATGCAATCCACCGTTTTCCATCAGAGAACCATGGCCTCAGACTCGGAGGTAATGACTCTCATCCCGACCGCTTCACACTCGACCGCACACCAACCCGGTGCGTGTTGAAAGGTTAACTATAAAATTGGCAACCAAAAACTCTACCTTGAATTAAAGATCAAAATATCCCCAAAAAGTCTTTGAGAGGTTTTCAAACTGAAGACCTGAAATGTAAATGAAGCAGCATTTGAGAGTCTACAGGCTATTCCTCCACGCTTCATGCAGGTAGAGAAAATGGTTTATTAGGCACTGGTGAGCCTTGTAATGGTGCTTTGCTCTTGAATCTCACCCTCAATTCCAACAGCCAAAATGTGCAGAGAATTATATATAGATATAAATTGAAAATGGTGGTGAGGAAAATCTAAAAAGAATATTAGCAGCCACGTTTAATTTGACATGTAATCTAACCATTTAGCTGCTGTTCAGACATTTTGAAGGCTCAATTTACAAAGTTAAATCTTTACACTGTTTATGTTTCCATCTCAGGAAAGACACATCTGCTTCAGGAGACCACGCCCGAGTAAAAGAGGCTTTACTTCCCGAAGGAGGTGACGGACCCGGTACCGAGAGGGCTTCTATCCAGAAACTCAAAAATAAACTTGATTCTGGCGACATCCTGTTGGAACATGAGGTAAATAAATAGAAAGAGGTAATGTCAGGGTTTTTTCACTACTTAGTCCATATGTCAAATGGGTTATTTTCACCTAAGTATTTGATTCCAAAAGAGGAGATGTGATCAGCATCTGTCAGACTCAGCCTCCAGTAGCCAATTTCCTGGGAAGAAAGCCTTATATGCAACCTTTATATGCAATTCTCTGCTTTCATGTGGAAGGTGTCCTTCACAGACAACCTGGAGTGATGTGGGAATAAATCACCAAAGTGAAATCTCAGCAGATTACATATTATAGCAGTGCTTGATAGTTAAGTTGCAGCCACTTTGTCACTTAAGGTGCGATCAACAGGAATACATCCTCAACGTTAATCTCACATTTATATGCTCCTTCTTGTCTCATTATTTCTCTAACAGTCTGTTTACATGCGCCAACGGTGTCTTGACAACTACACATTTTCCTCAATTAACACTAGAGAAGTAGGTTCAAGGTTGATGAGAAGAGAAAAGCATGTTTTTTTTGTTTTTTTTTACCAGAATGATTTTGTTTGTCTCAGGATGAAGACTCCGATGATGACAACGCTGCCCTCTCTCTCTGTGGTATGTCGCCCGCTGGAAGCATACCGTCGGTTGAAGAGCTCGTCCTGGATCAGATCAAGTACTGCAAAGATCCAGACAAGAGCACAAAGACTGAAGGTGCAGTAGTACATTTACAATTACAGTCTCTGTAACTAGATCTTTAGGAAGCATAAGTATATGACTGTTTGCTTCATTCATAATGCCCAGGGCCAGACCTGTTGCACTGTTACATTTCTAGGAAAAATACAAGTTGACGCAGAAGGCAGAAAATGAAAAATTACATTTTAGTTATTGCATTTCTGGTCGTATATCTTTTTGTTTTGTGGTTACACGGAGAGTCGAAGATGGATGGAGTTATTCTTTTGCCACTGTCATTGCACTGAATTATACAGTATATTGTGGCACTGTAAAGCAACAGCCTATATAGTACATCACAGTTTTTATCTGTGCTGCTTCATTGTTTGTTTTACAGAGTGAAACCATAGCGATATAAGTAAGTAAATGTGAAAAAACAATCTGACTTGTTGTGGTAAATCTTTAGTCAGCAGCTAACCGGTGCACCGAGAGCAATAGTATCTTCTAAAAATGCTCAAGGCGAACACTACTTCTCATCACTCGTATCTGATGGGGTTTTCAGAAACAGCACTAACATGATGATGTCCCTGATTACATCGCTGTCTTCTGGTTTTATTTGTATCTTTCTAGTTTGGAGAACTGACTGGCACAAGGATCACATGGCAGCGATAAGTAGCGAGAAGTTCGACAGCCTCCTGAAGATGTGTCCTGATTTCCATGGCTGCAAGAGCCACATGGCAGCATTTGTCTTGATAAGAGGTAAGCAACTTAGAACGAGCAGTTTATTTTTCTTTATTCTTTACTTCTTTTTAAAATGTCCGTCTGTTTGTAATTTTCCTACAGAAGTGCTGGATACAGCGGCTCGTACATGCGAGCATTACGAGGTGGTGGCGTTGGGAGCTGGCCGATCAAGCTGCACCAAGTGGCTTTGCTACAATGGGACGATGGTCCACGACTGCCACGCCATCATCATCGCCAGACGGGCTCTCAAAAGGTACAAAATGGCTAATATGACTTCCAACTAGGGCTGGGCGATATGGCCACAATCTTCTATCACGATATAGGTAATTTCATATCTCGATAACGATATATATCACGATATCGCGTGTTTTCTGGTAATTCAATCAATAGTCCTGTGTGAATTAAACAATTGACAAATGAAGAGTATTTTTCTTGTTTTAAGAACTTTAGTGCAGAATGAACATAAGTTTTAATTAAAATTTTAGATAAAAAACAAATAAATATAGGCCTGGCCTATAGAAACAACACAGAAAATATATACAATAGACATTTTTATATCGTTTTGACGAAATATATCGTCATATTGCCCTGCCCTACGTCCAACAAGGGCCCCGATTTACAAAATCTTAACTTTAAATGCTAATAAATTGTAAAAATATTGACTTTTACTCATGAATATTCAGATTGAAGTCATGATGTGCCCATTCCCCTCTTGCAAATTCCCCACTGTGGGACTTATAAAGGAATATCTCATCTTATCTTAGAGCA